>JAPYZH010000370.1:0-72075 GCA_030523085.1 Meteorus colon
GTCATGATGATTTTTTCTCTTAAACTCATTTGAATTTTGTGTTGAGTTTGTCCAAAATTATCATTCACAAGCTCAACGATAGTATCCAATGTTTTATACCATTGAATCCCTGTAGCTGTTCAAAAATCTTGCTCTGTCTTGATAGAATTCATAAATGATGGTTTGGTAAATAAAGTTTCCACCTGCATTACAACGTCATTGTTTGATTTGTCTAAAGATATTTCAACCCCGTTATTATTTCTAAACCACTCATCAGCACTGTTGACAGGTACACTATTATTTAAATTCATCATACAAATAAATTTTCAATATAAACAAAACTGCTATCAGGCTTGGGTATAACATGGAAACTAATTTCTAAGCTTTCATGTAATTTACCACCACAACCATTGACACCACAATAAACTCTACTTTTCTTTTTTGTACCAAGTGTTAATTTAACAACTTCCATTGCAATTAACAAATTTCTATTTAATTTGTAATCTTATTTAAAGTAAGTACTGGATACACATGTATACATTAAAGTGCACACAGAAACTAGTACTTTTTTTAGCCACCAGACGTCATGACCAAAGTGGTCAGTTCCCAATAGTGTCGAAATCGATTCGAGGCTGCCTACTGACGGTCGAAATTAAAAGTGGGAACAGCACTTTTAAAGGGAAGGCTTCTTTCTGGCACCTTGTAAATCTTTGTTGCGAGTTGCGACAGTAATAATAAAGTTCATTTGATTCGGTTTTGATAAACAGAATGGTGCAAATTTTTCGCCATGAACTCAAATTTAATATTTAGAATATTTTTTTATTAATGGCTGTCAGAGTAATTCGCCGATAGATTTATTAATCTGTTTCCACAACTTTCTAAAACCGAATGAAGGTTCGTATACGTGAAGAATGGTTTGGGAGTTTAAAAAAATTGATAAATTAAAATTGGAACCGTGCTCTAAAAAAAGTAGGACAAAAAAAGGTGTACTCGCTACATTATATATAGTTGAATATTACATATTGTCCAGTAAGAGAATATTTTTTTGTTTTTCAGCATGTAAGATACTTGATTTGACATTTTTGCATTTTCTCGAAAAACCCGCGCTACAGGAACACTTCATCGTTAAAATTTATTCACTTTTAACTTCATCAATGACTTTGTAAGGTGACTCTCCCCAATGAGAGGTTTTCAAACATAGAACTGATAAATTGACACAATCAGTTTTTTTTTTTTTTTTTTCGCTGTCAATACCTATAACATTCTTGAAATTATTAACAATACAACTTACATTCTTTCAAAAATCAGGTGCTGTTCGGCGCCATAACACATTAGCGCAACGCCTCCATGTTGCATGCCAAACAGAGATACGGAATTCTGTTTTGAGATAGTCAAGAGTATAGGTAGTACTACACTCTTTGGTCAAGATATGCCCAGTATACGAAACGTCACATACCAAATCGTAATTACAGAGAAATATTTGTGTTAGTATGAAGAGGAACATGTAATTGTTTTAAACTTACTCTCCAATCATGAGAAAGATCTTTATTAATAGCATTATTAATATGGAGTGCGAAATCTGTTAATAAAAATATGCACAATGACCGTTATTATCAACAATATCACAAAAAATATTGGTAGAGGTGTAGTTTGGTTAGAGTTCACAAATTAATCCGAAAGACATGTCAGAGCTTGTTGTGTACAGTGGAGTACAGTTCGAAGTCTGAACTTTTTTTCAGGACAGGGTTTTACGTTCTCAATCCAGTTTTATAGTTATATTGTCCTGTCACTCATTCAAGTGTTGTACGATGTCACCCCATAAGCAAATAAGGTTTGTTACAATTGATCTGCTTGTTATTATTTTTTTGATTCGATTCATCATTTTTCTAGACTGTACTTTGTTACTTATAATGTTGCTACCAAGTATCCAGAACAAAGTCCTCATGAGATGTTGGATTTGCGTAATAAGGATATGGAATCATTTCCTGATTTTTTTATTATTGGGTATTTGATTTATATACAATGTGTTCTTCCTGTGATGATGATATTTTTGAATTATTCAATGTCTAAGCAGAGTCTAAAGCTTACAGGAAGTTAAATCACAGCCACAAAACATGATTTTGGACATGTTTTTTGAAGATCCATGGACCAAAAGCTTCAAGGACATCCTCAAAAAGTATGATTACGTGAAGATACGTACTCAACGACTTCAGGGATTAGTATTGAGTGTCTTCAGTTTGAGAAGACATATGACACACTTGAGATTTATCGAAGCGAAATATACTAAGACAGGCCTGGGGGGCATGTGGGTAAGATGGCAACTAAATGTATTATGCTACTGTGGGAGATATATGTAATTTGATATATACCTGCACAGGGAAATAAGGGTGCAGTCAGTGTCAGACTAAATATTTATGGCGTGAGTTTTTGCATTGTGAATACACATTTAACACCACACGATCATCTAGTGGCAGACAGAATAGCAGATTACAATACAATTCTCAGGGAGCACACGTTTGAAGTACCTGAAACACGACATATTTTATACCATGAGTTGGTTTCTCCGTCTTTGGTCTATCAATATATGATATTCATATATCCATTATTTTCATGTTTGTATAATAAATGAATACTTCAATCTCAGCTATATATTTTGGATTGGTGACCTGAATTTTCGACTCAATGATGAGGACTTAAGTGCTGTGTCGATAGATTCACTGATTAAAAGAGAAGAGTTGGACACTTTGATGGCACGAGATCAATTGGGATTGCTGATGGCATCTGGCGAAGCATTCGGAGAGTTTGTAGAACATCAGATTACGTTTCCGCCAACTTATAAATTCGAATTTTTATCCCAGGATTATGATCTCAAGTAATGATGAGTCAATTCGCGACTTTTCACTATCATTTTGCTGCCATTTTGCTATTGGTAAATTGCGACTATAATTAAATTGGTCACCGATTACAGACGGCGACCTTCTTGGACTGATCGTATCCTATACAAAGTAAATAGAGACGTCTATGAAGATGTAGAACTGAAACTTAATCAATGCAGCTACAAGAGTCATCCTTATTATATACAGTCGGACCATAAACCCGTTACAGCTGAATTTGATGTAACTGTAAGGATGATTTATCCAACAATAATAAAAATTATTAAAAATTGAGTTGTAAGACAAACCAGGAACACTTCTTTGTATTTCAGACAAGGCCTGCAGTTTTAGATCATAATGTGGATTTTCAACCAGTGACTGGATGGTTCATTGACGAAGAAAATTCTGTTTCTTATACACTTTCAGGAGATTTCACACCGTCAAGTGGTGATTGGGTTGGTCTTTTCATTGATGGTTTCTCCAGTCTCGATGAATATTTAGTTTACGAGTATGTGAATCGAGGTAAGGACAATTTCATTGGAAAAGAAAAAGGTGTTTGCATTATTTCACAATATAAATTTAAAACACGCAATCGAAATGTTCATTTCTAGGAAAAACGAGAGCAGCGTCAACAGAGTCGCAACAAATTACTGACCGTATCTTCTTCAGTGACAATGCATTGCGGTCACCGGGAATGTATCGGCTTGTATACATTGCTCAACGCGGCGACATCGTCAGCATTCTGGGTATTAGCCCGGCATTTGCAGGACAACGTAGACTTAATGGTGATAATCAAAACGCTAGCTAATGTCTTTGGATATCGTGTAACAGTATTAGTACTGGTGGAATCATGACCACTAGTTGATGGACATGATGTTTAAACGGGTGTATTCAACTGCTTTTAATTCCTTTTCACATTAAGCTTACCTCGAGAAAAATGAAGGGAAGTGAATCGTTTATCTCATTCCTGCTATAAATGTGAACTTCATAACTTGGTACCTGTTATTTGAGCCTTTGCGTTCAAGATTCCTCAGATTGTCCGTTTGCAGAAGAAAAGATAAACGAGGTCGTAGAGCATTTTTATTATATATAAATTGGTGGATTTTATTTTCATTATATTGCAATAGATTATATGACTAGGATATGAGTATCATTGGAGACGGGAAATAACTTGCAATTGAAACTTATTTTTATCGGGGGTTGTTATGAAAGAAATAAAGAAAAGAATAAGAGATTTTGTATTTTGTTTTCTTATCGATTGATTCATTGATCGAATCAAGTTTGAAAAATGCCTCTCCTTTATCAATAAATTAATGTAAAAGCGAACAAATCAAATACTGGTGATAATAATTCTATGATGTCAAAACTGGAATCTCACAATTATGTAATCAATTCATTCCTCGATTAGGTACAACACTCACGTTGAGCACAGTGAGTAAACTACGCTCCATACTGTTTGTTTCAGATTCATGACAATTAGTGCGACAAATTTGATTGATTTCATGCCAAACAAGTTGTCTTATGGATTTACGTAGGATGAAAATACTGAAAACCAAGATACCTTGAAATGCATTAACGAGATCGAACGCTGACCATGACAATGCAGTGCCACCAGTCATCCAAGATATTACTTCTATCGTCCAATTCACACCCATAATGAAAAAAAGTGTGAGACAAACGAAAAACAAACGTTTCAAGCGATTTAACGTTTGACGATCTTGACGATTGGATTCTCTATCTTCGCGTAAACGTTGAAGATCAAGAGCTTGCTGATGGCGATTGATCGCTGCTGCTGTTATCGCAAACAGCACGATATCAGCTGTCACTAAAAGTCCCACTGGCACGTACAAGTATGGCATCGATTCTACATCGGCTGAGGAATTGTATTACAAAATTATTGTCTCATCAAAATTTATGCACTTCATAAAAGGTAACTCACGTTCAAGCCAGCAACTCTGTGAACCCAAATTTGATTTCATATACCTCGAAGGTATGGTCGGATTGAGATCGTCTATCATTGAGACAATAATGAGCGCAGCGGATGGTAACCAAGCCCACAGGGAATAATAGAAGAAAAGCTTATTTGGATTGGATGATACGGGATTTCTGGTCATGATATATCGACGCACTAGAAGATATGTCTCGATAGATATCACATTCAACCAGAAGAAACAGGCAATGAATGACAGCTGAATAATGAATGCTGAGAATGTGAAAAAATAGGAGACTAATTACTTTAATATCTAAATCGAGACAGAGCTGTCAACATTGAATATGATTTATACGCACCAATTGACACGCAAACTTGATGACTCAGATGTCTACTGGATAATTGGCTGATCGCTAATGTTGTAAATGCGATTGTAAGACATCCGCAATAATGACACACAGCCTTACCGTGGACATCCATGAGTTTCGGTGTGATGGAGTATGCCACGATAGTGAGGATCAAAAAGGGCACTGATATTAGCAGACCGCAAGCGTAGAAAGTTAATCGAAAGTCTGCTGTTAATATATGATCTGCTGCGAAAGGTATACATTAGTTGTATTTTCAATCTGGTTATAATTTAATTAGTGGAATTGCATCAATATCTGGTGATTTATGTTCCACGATTGTATCGATTGGATTTATTCTACCTTTATGGAAACATACGAGTGCTCGTAAACCTCGTCCAGGCACAATCTCCATGCAGTAATCGGCCCCTGGAGTGAGCATTGGTGGCACATGATTAGGACCAAATATGGAACCATTAAGCAGCAGAAAGTACTCATCATCACTAGATATTTCAGGCTCCAGCATATATCTTATGAATACAGGTATAATACTCCATAACAAATAATGATTAACATTGAAAGCTCGTGATAATTATGTCTGGGATTGATATCAATACTTCATAAAGGAAAAAAAGTGAAAATGTGACGACAAAGAAAAAAAACACATGATAAAGTTTTATATTTCACCTTTTATATTCACATGGATCGCCAATTAATGCAATGAATGAATCTTCATGGTGACCAATTACGTTTACGCCACTTGCGTTAAATTCACTAAAGTACGGTGAAAATATATTGTGAGTAGTTGAATTCATCCACACACATTTACCGACACCATTTTCATCTTTTGTTATATATTGAGATACTTGACAACATTTCCCGACTTTCGGTAAATTCTGATACATCATCGGAATCCTTGAGTCATTCTGAAAGCAGAATACATTCATCATAAAAGAACAAGTAAAATATCTGTACATGATAGTGGCAATAGAGTATCAGACAATAAATTATATACTCCGATTGGACAATTTTTTATCGACTCTTTTTGTTATCGTAATAATCGACCTAGCATAATGCGCCGTTGAAATTTCTACACGGATTGATTTTATCTGGATATAAGCTCGATATAAGTATGCATCAACGCGCAATAGATCATCTAAAAATAATTCTACCACCAATGAGAAGAATTTCGGGTAATTTATGAAGAAATGTAAATTAACTCTTATAATGAAATACTATCATTTTATTCTTCAGATGCTTTTATTCGCAGAAAATGTGCACTTACGATAGCAATTGACATTATTGTTGGTTGATGCGTTGTGTCAGTGGCTACTAAAGGAATATCCATCAATATCGAGAGTGTCAGATACAGAAAGATCGGCCATGGAATTTTTTCTTTCAAAGAGTATTCAACACCATTTTTTGAATACAAAGACGATAAAATATTCCTTTCATTTATATCCCTGAGTAACTCTCGTCGTAGTCTCGCCATCAATTACCGCTCTACTGTTATATGGTTTCTACAGTATTTTCTTATCACTTCAATTATTTGCTTCAAATATTTTTTTGATATTATTTTAACAAAAAAATTCACCCCTTTTTTCTTCATAATTTGAGAAATCCATATAGAGCGAAACGAAAGAGAACATGAGCACGCCGGAATTCACATATGTGCTCACGGGGTATTCGACTGACAGCTATCACTAACGCCACCGAAGAATGAACGGCATAGCAGTTGTGCTCCAAGATTATTGCCGCAGCACATCAGGTTCGGAACAGCAAAGACATGAGTATATAGGAAGAAAGAGTGGGAATAAGTGAAATGTGTATGGCTAGATCAGTCATTTGGCGTGCACTGACCGTATTGAGAGCGTTGCGCCCAGAACGGAACATTCGTCCATGAAATATCTATATTGTATGAATTAAAATGGTTTATTTTATTTCTAACATTCTGGTTAACTCACGAGTTCATGTCGTTTTAGATCATCCGCGCATGGCTTTGGAATGATGAACGTCACTGCTGCTTAGGAAAACATTCAATTGATGATAAAGTCCGACTGGCAGGCAGTCACGAACCTTATGTATATAATTAATTGATGACTACCATCGAGTTGCACCATTACTATTTTCTTCCCAACGCCAAATATCTCACGATTGTTATGTATATTCCGATATGATTAAGAAAAATCGTGAAAACATGTACGATAATTATAATTGCTCCTTTTTTTTGCTACATTGAGATTGTAAGTGTGGTTATTTTTTCGCTCCGAGGATAATTGTTCATATGCCTAACAAGAATTGATATTGGTGATGTGTTGTTATCGACATTAAACATCGTGAGATGTACCAATTTTTCAAATAAGAACTCTGACTGTTTGAACGATAAAATTTTTGAAGAATTGAAACTCTGATTCATTCATATCTTATCACAAGAAAAGAGGCAGGTGAGCTTACAATCGATTGTGGAGTGTCAATCGGCAGTCTTATCAAAGTCATTCTTTACATGTACAAAAAACATAAATTTTCTCCTCTAGGCGCATAAAATATACCGCGCGATTTTCTCGCTATTATTGATAAATTATCGTGCTTGTGGAAGTTATTCACATATTTTCAAGCGAATAAAGTCGCCCTGAAAGAAATTCAAATTCTTCGGTGAACATATATGAATTCGGACTATTATAAACGACAAACAGAGAACAGGTCTGTTCTGATAATGAATTATACATATACTATATATATGCAAGACAATGTTTTCGAGCTTAATTACCGAAAAGCTGTGTGATTGTTAGCAGCATCAAGGTACATTTCTGCCTACGTAGGCTCATCACCACATTGAGTCACGTTTTAGTATTTCTGAATATTATCATTATCCGATATTAATTCTGAAACATGAAATCACCTCAAGCCTATCATCTAATTCTACAAATATATGGAAGTGTACCCCTCCCCCTGATGATTCAATCCATTTATACATGCATTTTATATACATTCTGTGGGATTGTCGTGATTAATATATACACCTATTCATTCTGAAATCAGTGTCGAAATACTAAAATTGCGCTCGCATGATTTCAGAGAAATTTCTTTCAAATCAGAATTAGTTCATGATATATATATATATATTTATACAAGATTGGTAACGCGCGTTTTTGAATGTGCTGTTAATAGATTCGAAAACTGATATTTCCGATCAGATTTTTCCATACGTTATTTATTGCACAGTATATGGGAATGGCTGGTTGGGTGCTTCACTTTTTTCCAATATATCACCGTTATGCCTTCCTATTAGTTGGATTTCTATACATTTGCGTATATCCATATTGGATAAATTGTGCTTGTGTTTAGATTGTCTTTATACATTTTGTGAATGTTCTCATTTCAACGGAACACCATTATATGCTGAACTTGTCTAGAAATTGCAACAAATTCTTGAAGAGAGAATGCTCCTTGTCTGAAGTTATGATAAAGTATAATGTGATAAAGTAATTCGCATCGTTGAATTGCACTTTTTCGAATATTTATAATAAGCCCTAGTCTATATTGCGCTCGGGTGATAATATTTTGCCAATTGACATTTTATCAGATGTGGGAGGGTAGTTGGGAACGACAGTAGATTGAGAATCACTGCATTCATGTATAGCGTATAGCAATACTATTATTGTTATCTCTGTTGCACACCCACGCCCAAGACTTCCATGCGTTGAATGTACTAGCAAGTTCTTCAGTCATTCTATCCTGCGTTTTCACTATTATTCACCAATAACTATCTCCTTTACTCTTCATGGTCGCGCCGACGTACGCGACGGCGTTGCAAATGCAAGTACGACGGGAGGCTGAAGGGGACGGGAGTCACTGCGACTCATCGGCTGGTCAGTAGCGCCCAGGCAGTCTGAATGCGCGAATCAACAAGAGCGGTGGTTGAATATATTTCATTGAAGAAAGAAGAAAAAAATCAATCTCTGGTGACACGGATATTTAAGCCAATCTATCATCACTGAAAACATCTGCTGTATCAATTTTGATATTGCGATAGAAGGTAAAATGTATCACCAAAGATTGATTGATAAAGGCATAAATTGATAACTGGATTAGCTACTAAATTCTTGTGGAAGTACGGGAAAGGTGGAGAGGGAGAGTATCATGCCGAGGACGCACGGACATCAGATCGATTCAGCTTGCTCGAGGACATCGCAAAGACAACAATCGAATGAAAAATATCACAATATTAAATTATAGCCACACCCGCAGTCGCGTCGAGATTGAACCTCATGATCAATGGACATTGGATGGCGACGAAGGAGCCGACGTGGAGAAGCGACGTCGGCGGATGAACGATGCGAATAGGTACACTTGCTCCGATAATTTAAACGTATGTGTTTATGATATGATTTATTATGCAGAATGATCTAAATAAAATGATTCACCATTTTAAATAACTATAATTATAAGATATATCATATTTAATCACGAAATTCAACCTTTTTTTTTCCAGCTTGAAACTCAGACGAGTTAATGAGAACGTTCAGTTAAACGGGCTGTTTGATGGAGCGATGAGCGCTGCCCTGACTAGAGGACAATTACCCCCACGTCAAAGACGCCTTCATCATCGTCATCAACATCGAAACCACCATCGTCGTCCACATCAGCGGCATTTTCATCATTTGAAAGTCAACAATATCAATCATCATTCACATAACCATTCGCTGTCGCTACAACATGCGAGCCATTTCCAAGGACAGTGTCGATTTACGCCACATCAGCAGAATTGTCGAAAAGAACATTGCGACAAGTTGGAAAATGATAAAAAGTGTGGAAATGACATCGACGAATCCGAGAATCTGGCGGAGAGACGGCCAAAGGTAAATCCAATATTTCTTTGGGCATTGCAGAAAGAACAGAGAATTATTGAAGTAAGATGCGAAGATTATGATAAACGAAATAGAATCAAATTAACAAAAACACCACACGGATGGCGATCAATCCCGAGAACCTCGTCGAATGTGTACAGCGTGTGTTCGTGCCCAGGATTAAATCGTGTCTCTGTTGCGGAAGATGAACTTGCAACATCATCTCCATCTGTTTCTTCCACTTCCATCCCACGTTCAATATTAGCTACATCGCAGAATGCATCAGTGTCTGAATCTTCATTGCCAGAATCGATGCCGCTTTCATCGAGAACAGAACCGTACAATAGAAGGGGCCGAAAAGACAGTAACAATCGAATAGGAAAGAGCCAATCTGCAAAGGGGGATGTGAAAGAAAGTAAACGACAAATGCGTAATCCAAGATACCATGCGTCCGGAAATCGAAAAGTCAATGCAACGAGAAGTTCTTACCGTAGTCCACATAAAAGTTTTGGTTCATCTTACATTAATGATGAGGATGAGAGTCCAGATGATGTAGGTTTCGAGGAGGATGATGGACTCGAACAATATGAGTCTAGAGACAGTGAAAACGGCGTTCCAACTGAAGAAACAAGAGAGATGAAGAAGGCTACGAAGAATGCAGAAAATTCTAGATTTGTAGATTGTGAAAGCAGGACATTCAAATATATTGATCTAGAAGAGGCACAGAAGAACCAGTTACTTCAACCGCGTGTTATTCTAGAGCCGTTAAATACATTCACAATGCGATTGAACAGTTTACATGAACGTCGAAAATTAGATGATGAAATCGAAATGATTGTGGTGGAAGGAAACAGCGAGGACGATAATGGAAATGAAAATGGAGAGATGCACAATGAAACGACAAATAGAGAGTTGAATAACGTTGAACGACGAATGAACTGTCTGGCCGAAGATAATAAACTATTTCAGCATCACTGTTCGAAAACGGTGGATAGTGAATATGAAATTGAAGACATTGAAGACATTGAAGACATTGATGATAAGAATGTAATCGAGGAACTTGATGAAGAGAACCCTACGGTCTTCGAGTATGACGATCGTGATTCAGCCGATATGATGGATGATGATGAGCTTGATGAACATGACGAAGTATTGAAACCTACCGAAATCTACTCAACGATTGATGATAACTCTAACGATGATGTTGATCAGGTGCGAGAAAATACTGTTGAGGATGATATAGATAAAGTGAGGAGAATGTCACAGGCCGCGAATACAACAATTGGCTTTAAACAGATACAATTGATTGGAAACAGTTCTCAGGTCCCTGATCTCAAACCGATATACGATGATTCTTGGGTGAAAACAACAAATGACTCAGCCACAAGAAATCGAAAAGTTAATTGTTCGCCTACAGGACGACTTCTCCCAAGTCCACCATGTTCAGTTACGTGTTCAGAAGATGCCTCCCAAGTCGACAGTAGTCGCCTCCCAAGTCGAAACTTGCCTATCTCTCCAATTCGACGACGAAGGGAAGCACCGGATTTGATCGAAGTGCATCCGACTGTATGGCGTAAATGTGGTGAACTGGTTCGACCTGCGCATCAGCTCCGAAAATTGATTGAGAAGTCTGGTCATTCAATTCCAGATCCGCTTTTAGTTCCACGAAATTGTTTACCTGCATTGGCTGCCAATCCCGGTGTAGAAATACCAAGATTATTAGTTACTAGGCCTGAACTACGACTACCGGAAGCTGTTATGCGTCCGGAACTACTCGCTGATCCGGATATACTTGTCATTTCTTTGTCGCATCTCCAACAAGTATTGGATGCTATACCAGAACCAGTCAAATTCTACATTCAAGGGAGCGTTGATGAATATGGCATATCAAATAATGGGACGATATCGTCTTACATGAATTCAAATAGAAAGAGACTGTCTGTAAAACCAATTGGTAGTTTGATGCCAGCACCAATGGACTTATCACTGCACACAACTTTAGAACCAGATATGGACAGCTCAATTGTTCACAAGCGATGCAAATGCTCCAGGCAAGAACCTGAAGTGACATCCACCGCTCGATTGCCTGGTGATGATTCTCGACTGTGGCATCCTCTATTTGGTTGCAGGTAATTTAGATATCGGTGAAATTCCTGTCTTTATATGAATACACCACAACGTATTGGGGTATAGAGTATCCATTTTTTGTTCTCCCTCTCTCATTATGTTTGAGGAAATGATGTCGATTTGTATTGTGGTGAAAAAGGCATTGGAAAATCAACACAACCTGTAGAACGCGTGCGCAGCATGCGGGGTGAGTGGCAGTCCGGCGCCATCGATTTCCCTCTACCTATGTTCAATCTCTCACTATCCTTTTCTCTCTCTATATTTCTCTCTCTCCCCCTCTGTTACCTCGTTGTCAGCTCCTTAACCATCACTGACGCTCATCAATCCTTTCTCATACATATCATATCACACTAAAATCCCAATAAAAACGTGCGAGAATGTGGAAACAGGAGAAAAATAAATTTCGCGTATGAGGATCTGAAACTGTGTGTTCGTACAGTCTTCTCAATTTGGTCCGTAGGACAATTGATTCTTTCTTGTCATTATGTTGTGAGATACATCATGAGGCTGTTTCAATTATCATTGATTGTTCTATTCATTCGTTGATAGTTTGCACTAGCCTCAATGGTTCCGGCATATGTATATATGCATTAATTCATGTATGTGTAGATAGTCATCTTCTTTCATATCAACGTAAACTGCTCCGAAATAATCAATAACTAATTACGGTTGGTGAAAGACATTAACAGTAGAGATTACAGTTTCTTGAAGAGAAATATACATACGTCGTTGAATGTAAACTCCAGTCATATCAATGTTGTCGATAGTCTTTGCCACGCTTTAGTAACTAGCTGCAGTCTGTTCAATTCGCACATTTTCCCGAACTTTTTTCGCATTATCGCAGCGTTTTATTCAGTTTTCGTACACACCCCTTATTATACATTGAGTATTCATTTCATATGCAATAAAAATATTTCTTTGCAGGGAAAAAAAATCAAAACGGGACGGTGCCTCGCGTCCAAATCCAAATTCTCATCCAACTCATGATCGATCTCATAAACAACGTCTATCAAATTATCAACAAACTCATCAGGATACTAACCATCAGCATCGTCCATCCTGGCATAGGACGACTCTTGCATCTTGACAGTTCAGCAACATTTGTTGCAATAGTACGCCGGATTTCGCTGTGAGAGCCGCGAAATAGAAACTATGAGTGGAATAGAGGAACCAAAGTACATATACGACAAGTTCAAGAGTTAGAGAGTGCAATAGTACGTGTGCGTGTGAGCGTTCGGAAGGTAAATGGAAAATGAAAAAAAACAAATTGATTCAATAGTGAAGGAATGAAAAGGTCTTGACTCCCCCATGCAGTTAGTATTCATTACGCTCATCCATCTCATTCGTCATCGTACGATTCGAGGATATTAGAAAAAAATTTGATTATTTCAGTGCTGCTAAGTTGAATATCATAGCGTCACCTCTTTCGCATATACTTGCATGCAGAAGGTACTTGCACAGCATATCCACTGCAGTACCATTCAACTAGAATGAAATGAGAGGCAGTGAGAAGTGAAGGATGAGAAGAAGATATTTGTTATATGTATCAGTTAATGTTTGATTTTATTCTTAAGTTAGAGAGAGAGACACTACTCTTGAAACCCGAAAGGTGTGATCCCTTTTTCTATGTACATTAACTCCAGTATAGACGATGATACCGGAATAAATCAATTTGTAACAGTGCTCTCATTTCATGGAGAAGATACCCATCATATTTTGTTTCACATCTCTGAACATTTTCGTATTCATGAAATCAAATGTGATTTAATTCGGTTTGTAACGAATATATGATGGCTCGGACAAAACAAAAGCGTATGTATTTTCGTACTTTTGAGATAAGTGGATATTGTTCAACATAACGATATTTCTCGTCTCACTTTTTTCTCAATAATTATGTTTCCGAAGATGTGTTCTTTTTTTTTTCTCTCGAATGTTCAAATTGCTCTAAATTATCGAATCAAGGGAGAAAACGACTTGGTTTATCAATCCTCTGGGTTATGTGGAATTCCCTCGTATGAATTATATTGATTCGTTTATTCGTTTACAAATTGAGAGTGTAAATATCTCGAGGAACATATTTTTAATAAGTTTCAACTTTTAATCTCAAACATATTGGCATTTCGCATAATTCAAAAAATTCTACAGTAGTGTCGGCCTTAATTATATTCTCTCAGGTCCTGTGTTACATTAAATATTATGGACAAAGTAGTTGAGAACATCTCAATCCTATGAATTAACTATATTTACGTGCATAAAATAAAAATTTTCCTAGATACTAGAACACAGGAGCTGTCGATGGAACGTTAGAATCGATATTTGTTGCTGTGATAGAGAGTGAAGCACAAGCTTGAAGATATATTTTTGTTGTTAAAGAGAAAGAGAAATTGTGGTGATGATTAAGGGAAAATGAGTTGATTTTGATTTTTCAAAGAAATGTTGTTATTTTAAGATTTTGATTTGGAAGCCTCCTACAATGGAGGGAGTTAGTGATTGAGATCGAATTTATCGATGTACTCGGTATGCTTGTTTGACGATTTGAACCCTCAAGTCAGTATTAAGATGTGTGTGTGTGTGTGTGTGTGTGTGTGTGTGTATGCGCGCGCGTGTTTGTCAAGATGCAGGTGCTAATTCTCATTTTTTTTGTCTTTTAGCATATGGAAAAATCATAATGTGTTATGTGCAATATTTACAATATTGTCAAGAATGATATGAATAGTGATGGAGAAACAGTTAAATATTCTTACGTCAAAAAATACTATTGCGGTTCTGGAAACACTATTGAGTATCAATAGTTTAGAAAATTTCACTTTTCATAATGTAAAAGTATTTTAGTCACCTCAGTAGTATTTTTCAAGTAAGCAAAATATGAAAGGAAGAGAAACTGTAGATAACTTCTTCTTAGCTAGACAGCAAAATATTTTGTATTTATATTTATATTTATGTATTTCAACAACGACTGAGATGAGAGCGAGAAAGCAGAGAACATTCCTACATCACGCAGTCAAATTGATATATTTCTCCTTTTTTATCTTTGGGGGACTGTTCTCATAAGGAGGAACAAAGGGGAAAAAAGAGTCCTTAACGAATCTTGAACGTTTATTTCTGTTAATCTATATGTAATTACATTACCTAACCCATATATAACCTGATGAGTCGATGTCAATAAATTTCTGAATTTGAATGAATTCGTCATTCGGACACAATTTATGTAAGACAATAATTCAAAAATCAAAGATCCTACTAAAACATCTGAATCAGGATGCCATCCTCACATTCGGAATTGTCCATTAATTGTTTGTGATTTAATCACATAGTTATGACATTTCAGAACGGTTACGCGCTTCTTCGTCCCCAGACAATCTCCCAGAGACAAAATATCAGCGGATAGAATGTGCTCGGACAAAATATCTTGCATAATAGAACAACCGAATAAATGTCATGGAAGATATATTCAATCAACATATCTCTATAATAAAAATATCCAATAGTGAACGTGATCATAATCTCCATATTATATAATGAAAAAACATAAATGAACCAAGCTAACTATCCTATTCTCGTAATATACCGACATTACTTGGATATTTCATCTTTTTAGTAGCATTATTACGAACAATTTTTAATTAAGCAGTGTACTTGCGGTGGGCTGAGTGAGCCGTGGTTGCTATATATATTTCATCCCGAATTCATCTGTATGTAATCGACACCTTAGTACTTATTTGTTTTTCTTTTTACACTTCATACATGGGACAATGCTAGCATAGGAAACAGCAACATATAAATTGTAACTTATAATAACTTTATACAATGAAATCATCTGAATCGCCACACCCAATTTGAATTCACATGCATCGCATTGAACAAGATAAATTAGTTATTCGCTCAGGCTTTGTATATCCGAGGACATTCTGTGTAAGATACCTTTATGTTGGGATATTTCGTTTTTAGATGAAAACGCGTATTACCACGTTGGTGAACTCATATCACCTGTTGCACAATCATTTCCTGCAGCAGCTCTTCATATGTAACACCCTTATTCTACCGTCCTTTAAACCATAATCCGAGAAATTCTCCTTTTATGTATGGGTCTAAACAGGGTGAAACTGACGTACATTAGAGGAATCCCAAAAGCAAAAAGATATATGTTGAACAGACAAGCAAGACCAAACTTCAAATTTTTGTCCTACCTACCATACTACGGCGGTGCCGTCATCGCATGGTTAGAAAAAACGAGCGTCCATTTTTCACTCTGACCATGTTTATCGTGGACTCCCCATATAAATTTGAACATCATTTTCCAATATACAATATACAACAGGAATCAACAGAAATTTTTTTTTCTATGTATATTTTATAAATCAATTTTGATTCTATTCATCGAATGGCAACCAAAATCTCTATTTTTTACGTATAAAGTTTAGTTTTGTTTTTTGTACATTGATAAATGTCTTGAAGTTTGTAGTTGATATATGCAGGTAGTATGTAGTGCATTTGGATAAAAGAGCGCCAGATGTGTGGGTGAGGGGGATATTCTGTTTCATTCGCGGCAAATTCATTAAAAGCAGAAGCAACAAATTTTTATTGACAACAGATTTAAAACTCTTTGAAGCCTATGAAACCTATTTTAAATTTCTTATTCGGCCAAAATGAAAGAAAAAAGGGCGCTTCATTTCTCATATATTAACAGTTAAAACACTTCCACAGTTATGAAACACAATATAATTTTTCCCTTCAACGCTTTTTCTGCTCCTCATGGTGGAATTTTTCTTATTTTTTCTTGTCACGGCTGAAGAATTCTCAAGTGCGAGTATCGTAAACTTTTACTACTGACATTGATGACAGTGATGTCATGGTAAAGTCAGAGAGTTTTGGACCATACCTCATCAACTCAAAAGAATTTAACGCGTCAATCAAAGATCTAAATGTGCCCAGAAATGAAGCAGAAATCCTATCGTTCATCGTAGAAACAAGGGAGTTTGTTCAAAGAATTTTCATTTTTTTTACGCTGAAAAAAAAAATGGACTGTTATTGCAATAGTGTCTAAGGCTTGTTTGATGGAATCAGAATCCAATGTATTCCTTGTGACTGGTGGCTTTTTTTCCAATATAATCTTCATTTATCTTCTATCATCGACAATTCATTTTTTGGAAAAAAAAAAAAAAATAAGAAAACATGATATTTTTGACAAGAATGAATTACCTATGTATATTTTAGATGATGTAATGAATATGGATGTCTTTGTATCATTCCGGGTGAAGTGACACCCAAAGCAGGCGAATTGGTTAATTGAATACAGTACAGATGTTTGATACTTCGGTTAAAAATTTATATTGTTGAGGAACAAACATGTCTATGAATGCATGTCACTAATATTCGTACATCGTTCATCCGCTTTAGATTCGATTATAAAGTATAGCTAAAGTATCACGCACGAGGAAGTATAAGAATCAATTACAGAATATCCTCCGTTTTCCTCATATTCTTTTTGTTTGATAGCTAAAAACGTCGCTTCATTCCGCTTCGCCATCCAATCAGGTAACGGCTCATTCCAATCTGCCGGTGGTGCTTTTCTTCGATTCCAGACATCGTTCGTTACATGAGGTTTCAAACGTTCCAATCTGCGTCTTTTTTCGCTCATCAACAACTCGTCCTATCACATCAAAATACAAAAGAGTATAAATATTTACATACAAACAATTCCAATAGTACATAAATTACTCACGTATGCTGAATCATCATCTACTTTTTGCCATCTCTGGCAATTCTCATAATCGATCTTCCACTGACCACAATTTATCGTCTCGCCATAGTAGAAATTTTGATAGAAACGCGCTCCAAATGATTTACAGTCTTTGAACTCATCAAGATAGACGTCACATGGTTTCAACTGAAAGAAATGGTAGGTAATCCGTTACGTTTAAGTATATGGTTTGCAGTCAGGGCCATCCCCAAATAATTCTTGACTTTCCATGTTCGTGGAAGTGCATTTAGTCCAGGAGTTCTAAAATTTGTTTTTTCACGTTCCTAGCAACCGAAAAATATAATGTAAATGCATTTCCGATGATTCTTGTTCGTTGCAGAAGCCATGTACAAGTTGGCCATGCAAATAATTTGCGCCGATCATTTGGTGTTTTGTGACTTTTGTCATGAATATCGAAAATCAGAACTTTTGTTTCATGAAACTGAACATTGAGATTGCGCCCCTTGCCAAAATATTCTCATATATTTAAAATTTCAACTAACTGCAGTTATAACTATTATTGGTTTTATTAGGGTTGTTGCAGCAGTTGAATAACAAATGTCGAGCGAATGAAAGCGTCACAAATTATCACAGAACTCCCGCCAAGTTTCAGAAATTTCATAGCTTGTGCAATTAACAAGGATCATCAGAATTGCACTTTTCTATTAATTTCGTAGATTCAAATACTGAAATTGAGAAATTATGTGATTTACTGTTGATTAATTCGGTCACTAAAGAGAGATAACAAATGAGGTTATGTGATAATGGATAAATTACCATCCAATCATCCTTTCGTAGTTTGCGGCCATTTTCGCTCTCCACATTTTCAATTTTCGTATTTTGCTCCTGAGATTTCGCGTCATCTCCCTGTTTTATCTGATCATCATGAGTCATTTTGTGTGTGCTGACTTACTAATATTGATCAACATAATAGGTGCACACAGTCGTTCGAGAGCTGGTTCAATTCGGGTTGCGTAGACCCATCTCACCCATCGAGTATATTAATGTATGGTATACATATGTACATAACAGATTGGTCGATCAGGGATTTTGGAGAATATATACTCACCACGTAAACAACTTATTTCCAATCGAAGTCATTTCTATTCATTTGAGAATTGTTTGGGAGGATGTGGCAAGATAATTACGTTATAAATTCTGTGCGAGGCACAAGCTGCAAAGCACTACTACTCAAACAGCAAACAGCAAACTGCAGTGTGGTCGCCATGTTTGAACAATTCAAAAATCAAAATAGTGTTGACCATTCACACTAAATGACGCACTCAGGAACGGCAAACATGTAAAAGGCAATCTTCCTTGGATGGCTCTTCATCATCCATTGTTTTATTTAGAATTAAGTTTTCGATACCTTTCATTACGGTATGAATATTAACCGAAATCGTTTGAATTTCTGGTTGGGCTGGCTGGTGTGCGCTGTAACAACAGCAAAAGAATTGTGTCGGCAGAATATGCACCCACTGAGTTAATCTATACTCAATTACAGTATACACTCATTAAATTGAATCAATTTTCATTATTCGAAATGCAAATGTTTGGGAATTATTTGGGAAAGTTGACGAAATGTGTTCATTATTCTAAAATCGATAGTTCACTAGAAAATGATCGAAATTACTTGAGCGCGCAGTCTGCAGCAAAAAATGGATGTCTGTATATTCTTTGACTATATCTATATTATTTTTACACGCACGAATTTGAGAAGGAATGAGCTTTCTAGTTTGCAGCAGTCATGAAAAATACTCTCGAATAGTTTTATTCACTTGGTTGCCGTCCCCAATCAATTGTAAATTGATTGGAAATGAACATTTTCTTCAAGAGTATTATTCATTCAAAAATTTCTGGCTGATAACTTCATGGATTTTTGTTTTCTTTCAATTGAAATTTGTTAATTATCTCTTAAATGATAATAAGTTGTTTACATTCACGTTTGAATGATTTACAATGGATTGGTTGTTGTTATTAGTCGAATAACTAACTTTGCCCGGCAGTAAATAATATACGTGCTAATTAACTGAATTAATTCAGCTACTCTCGACAGTCTCGACAGTCTCGACTCGCCGCTTGTCGTATAACAATCGTTTCGGAATTCTGCCACCTGCCGTCACCACTGATCAGCATTAGCAGCTTGTATAGTCATTCCAGCCAAAGTATATGGGCTAATGTCAGGTAATTTAGTTTTCATTTTATGTACATCACCTGCAGCGCCATGACTTAGTGATATGTGCGGGCTTTCAAAATGCGAACTCATTGCAGTACGTACATACGCATCACTATTATCAATGCGAATTAGTTGAGGGATATAAAATACAACAACACGCAATAAGGGACTTTTCATTATCAGTATAAAGAAGGCATGTTCTCAAAGATTTTTTTTTACGTCTTCGCGGTAACAATATTTTCGAAGCGTCGTTAAAAAAAAAAAAAAAACGTCAGCTTTTAAGCTAGAACTACCTAGCATATTTGAGCGTTTGATTTTGAGCGAGCATCTACATTCTGCATCCCAAATGTTGTTGCCCCTGCTAGAACAAACTTTCCTTCAAAATCTCACAAATATAGAAAATTTATTAGTTTCCATAAGTGCCTGCAATAACTTTACCGCGAATCATGTTCTTTTATTCATCTCGGACGTCAATTTTTAGATAAAAATTATTTATTTTCGCTTATAACAAATAGTGGTAGAACTTAGACGTAATATGGAAATGACAAGTTTGTAGGAAATTAAATTTCCGAAAAAAAAGTCTTGCAGCTTAAGTTTTGCAGATTTATGGCTCGGAAGATTGAGCAGCTCGAATATGATTGAGCATTTAAACTCGAGTTCATGACAATTATCCTGTATTTTCTTAAAATATTTTTACCTGAGTTTATCGGTGCACATCAAGCAAACATCTTTGAAATAATTATAAATGGTCAAAAGCGTATGAACTTTGGACTAATGTAAATAAATGTGGATATAGATACAAAAATGAATTGTCTTCAGATTTTCATTATTTTCTCAATTTGTTCATATTACCTCCAATTGTATGCATTCCCAAGTATTTATATATTCGTTTCCAGAATTTTTTAAAATTTTGCACGGAATAAATCAGTTGAAGAAAAAAAAAAGATTCATTCGAACTATACGAGAAAAAATGAAAAAAACTTAATATCGGATCTATTTTCAAAGTTCAAACATATTCGAGTTTTTCTATCTTCCGAACTTTAGATCTTTGAGACTTCAGCTGTGAGACTTTTGGATGGAATATTAAGATTTATATGAATTTATCATTCGCATATTTCGTTGAATGAATATATGTTTTACACGATAGTCCTTCTCGTGCTAAATTCATTCCATTCCATATAATTGGGAGAAAATTTCGAAAAAAAGTTCATCACATAAGTATCTCTATCCAAGATTTCATTATTTTCATGTGATCGGAAAAAAAAAAAAAAAAAAAAAAAAAAAAAGAACTCAAGTAAAAGTTAGCTGTGTCAATCAATTATGTCAATGTTGGTATGTTCGAAAAAACCCGCGCGCATAGCGATATGGTCCCAACCACATGGTGAATAGCACTTGGGAGGGGGAAAAGCCGAAGATACCCGAGAAATTTTAGTCAAGCTCATTCTTTGGCTGGGCTGATTATACAGCACTGCAATACATCCACGGTGTTGTGAAACTCATTTCCAACCTAAATCTGTTCCTCGATAATAATTTTGGTGATGAATATTTCAATATAAACATTTGGTCAATGAGATACTTTCTCGGTTATTGATACTTTCATATTGCGTTTGCAATATTTGTGTCATCTAATTTCAATGCAAAAATATTACTTCACCAATTTTTCCTTGCTAAAACATTATGTCATAACTCAAGACGTCAATTTCATTTCATGAATGGTATTCTTATTAGTGAATACACTTGATATTGTTAAATAATGAAGTATAGAAAATATGTTGGATGAAATTATCAAAAATGACCCCATTAGTAGTTATTTGCCTTATTGTTTCCATAGTTTATTGCAGTTTCACATGGTAATTGTTGACACATATATCCATTGTCTATCTATTGTCTACGATTTTTCAAGTATTGCTGTTCTCATCGTATATATATTTACATAAGGATTCTACCGAGAGCTTTGGCATGGCTTGTCAAACGTCGATACAAAATTTATCTCCGAGTCGGACACATTTGTCTACCTTATTTCACCTTACGCGAAGTGGTTGTTGCCAAGAATGGATTCACTGTGGTAATAATTTGAAACAACCATCCCTATTTTTCGCATATCTATATCCTGACATATTTATAAATTGTATTCATGGACTGTTATCAATTAAGGAAATCGAGGAGATCACGGTTCGCAGCAGTTTATTTAGTAGTGATGTGGCGAAACTCGTAGCAGTGGTAATGCGTGATGTCAGGATAAACAAAGATATTCCAGTAGTCTCGTGTGAAGGAAAAATGAGATTTGAGAAACCTTATGACTTCCGAAACAAAAAAATACCACCAATCATCATCACATTTGTCCAAGTAATCTATTTTTCATCCGTCCATCCATTAAACTATTTATAGAGAATACCTTGTATTTTCTTTTTTGTCATTCAGTTCATGGCTGTTCATGTGGAAAACTTGAATTTATTGGCATTGGGCAATGGCTGGTTGGCAAACGGGAGTGCAGAAAGTCTCAATCTTGATGGTAGTGTAGTTCATGGCGCAAGAACTCTTTTGGCATCTGCCACCGTTACTGGTGGTGCTATGAAACTTTTACGACACGCATCCGATGCATGTCTATCGCAAATATGTTTCGCTGGTACCGTTGAAGCAACTTTGAAGGCACAGGGTGAACTAGCAGTCGAGGTATTGACTTCTACCGAATTTGAGAATTTCACATTTTGGTTTAAATAGCCAATGATAATGTGTGTGCACCTGTATACCCACCTAGTGGGACTACTATACTAAGTTTCATATGAGAAAATTGGTTGCATTCCAGTATAGTTTTGAAAATAACAAAAAAAGTGTAACTGCAAGGAAATTTACTATTTTCGTATTCAAAATTGCCCGGAGAACTACAATAGCATTCAAAGTTTTTAGCACAACGGTCGTGCCTCACGAGGAGCCGCCAAATATCAACCGAAACATCAGTCTGATGAAAATTTCATACTTCATAATTCACTCGTTATATTATATAACTCATGAAATACAGTCATCATGATCTTTTACAACTGTCTATAATGAGTGACTCAACTTGCTGCGGAAGTATTCCATTACTAAAGCAATTGAAGAAATTTTGAATTGCAATGTAACGGTGATGGATGACCGATGAGTATCGCGGGAATGACAGTAACAGAATTTTCTCATGGTGACATTCATGAAACTCGATCGGGAAACATTGATACTGAAACAGAAAGAGTTTGAAATGTACTGGTAATGACCCTGAAATTTTCTCATGAACGCAGGTAATTTCTTGCAATGACTCTCCTGGAGAGCAGCAATGGTTGTTTTTTGGGAAAGAAAAATTCCGTCCCAATATTGCTGAAGCACTTCTTATATAGTTGGGGAAAAATGAGTTCATTAAACTCGTGAAGGTTGCATGCATAAATCTATCACTGCTGATGGCCTTATTATTAAGCCTCTTAATTTTTTCCCCGTTTCTCTTTAACCATCTTCATCTTTTGCATTCCGCCTTCTCATTTTGCGTATTATGGATTTTTTCACTTCAATCTCTTCCTGGGAATTTCTGATATAATTTGTAGAAATTAGTCATCGGCGTAACACAAACTGAGGGTTCAGGCGGTGCGGACCTTATCCAATTCGTTAAAGATCGAAAATCGTCATCTTCAGCTCCAATTTATGATGTACCAACCAATGGATATTCTGGAAACTTTCTGGCCAGATTCACACCGATATTGCCCAAGGTATTTGAAAATTGTTTAAGGTTGATTAGTCGTGTACCCAATACGCAGTCTACTTTCTTCAATAGAAACATTTGAATCAGAGGGAGTTTTGTTTGTAATAACGAATCTTGCATTACAGAATTTCACACTCATGATGGGTACGTCATCAGCTATAATCAGTCGGGAGGATTGTGCACTGACTAGACTCGAAGCGGTCATGAAAAATCTACAGGTAAATGCCAAATTCCAGCCGGATGGCCTCCAACTACATCTTGCCATTATCATTGAAGGACTATGTATAAAAGGAAAAATGCCAGTATTATCTTTGCGTACACTATCAATTGAATTGAAAATGAAGGAAGATATATTGAATGTTGAGACATTATTGAATTGTCTATATGTGACTTGTGATCATGGTGATTGGGAATCCTTTCTATCAGATAAAAATAAAGACATCTCAGCCCCAAATGTTGATATCACATCAAAAACTAAACTTTCTTGGCTCAAAATTCAATCAACAACTGAGCTGCGAGATGGTTCACTCATTGTCCGACTCCCTGATGTGCAAGAAGCCTCGTGCAGTGTATCACATGTTAGTGTATCCATCAATCGATTGGCTACTTATCCCGAGGAATGGCATACCAAATTGATGGTTGAATCGCTGCGGTGTACTTTGAATGGTACAGACACGGGTGTTCCGGAGCCATCACATCATTGGGGCAATCCACTATCTGTTGGTGTACTCGTCGCCACAACACATTCCAATGCCATTGGGATAGCTCTTGACTCTCTGCGAACTGAATGGAGTCTTGAATTTGCACGATTCCTCAAACAAGCTTTCATCTATTGGCACGAACATCGACACTCATCTCCATTGAAACCAACTAGAACATTGAAGCGTGAAGCATTGCAAATCAATCTTAAGGTTTCAAACTGCAATCTATTTTTCATTGCTGAAAATGAACTATCAATAATGATACGTTTGGATTCAGCGAGTATGGAACACAGCTCGAAACGCTTTATTGGTGTTGCGGAGGGCATTTGTGCGATAACATTGAATAAAAATGAGCCAATTGTTTGTGAGCACACGCAGGCGTTGAAGCAACCTTTTTTGCTAATCAGAAAATGTAAAGGCGCGATTACCACAGAAACAATCAACGTGAGTTTGGACGGTACGAATCTCGCGTGGAATCCAAATCTGCATTTAAGGCTCTTACACTTGTGGATGGAGTCAGAAAGTTGTCGAAGTATATTAACTAATTCAGATACATATGCTGCAACAGCAAAACCAAGGCGATCATTCGATTTGATTGCGACAGGTGGAATAACTTTAACTATTGAAACCGAAAAGCATTTCATTGAATTGTCAACAGATCAACTGCGATGTTCGCAAGATGAATGGCGTTTGAATTATTTACGTGGTTCTTTGAATATGGCAGATATTGTTACAATTGAGGGTTGCAAACTTGTCAAGTTGGAGAATAACAAAGAAGTGAGACTTGAACGACAAATAAATGAAGGTTTCGAGTTAGAGTGGAATGAAACATGGGCATTGACCATCGATTCGGCAAAAGCATGTTTCCCTCATGAGCACTGTTTCACCGAAGCTATCCAAAATGAATTATTAAGTGTAAAAAAATGGTTGAAGGAAATCCACTCTTCTGGTTCATCAGAGCGTGAATCGTTGCCGTGTGATTTAGTGATTAGGATAAAAGAATGGGTATTTGAAGTGAGTGACGATCCTTTTGAGGTACGTCTTCGTGACAATTATGAACTATTAGAGGATGAATATAAAGAAAGTTTGAAGCGTCAGGCAATGCTAGATGCAAAAGTTCAAGAATTGTGCCGTGCCCATCTTTTATTGCCCCAGGGAAAAGTTGAAGAACTTTATGCGAGTTTGAATAAAAAAAATGCTGAGATTTATGTGCAAAGATGGCGACAGATGCAACGCGCAGGTCCAGGGAGGACACGGTTATTTGCCTGGACAATGCAAGACTTGGAAATAATTGCACTCGCTGACCCAACACTGAATGAGTCGGGGAAAGCTATTGCAGCAATTGCAGAAATGGACACTGAATCACCGTGGCCTGAGGATGGTCTTGAATTCGGTACATTATGGGTCCGGTGGGTAGCAGTTAAGTGCACCGAATGGAAATTACAATTGAGAGATTTTCCGCAACCGTTACTACTTGTCGAAGGCTTGAGTATTTGGGGACGACTTGCTGGCGCTGAAATATTGGCCCCACCGCGGGCACGTCGTACAGTCAGGATAAAAATCGGATTGCCATGGCCAGACATTGTGGTCGAACGTGGGATGACATCTCTTAAGTATTATCATGATTTGAATTGGGATATCAATAAATTCCGATATGCTTTCGGACCGTGCTGGGAACCAGTGATCGCCCAATGCAATCTCAGCTTCGAAAAGATTATTCATCCATCACGTGATCCCAGCCCGCCGCTTCCTTTTTGGGATAAAATGCGATTGACGCTCCATGGTCGAATAACCCTTTGTGTCAAACAGCTCACAGTACTTCTTCACGCATCATTAGATCCATACAATACAACAGAAGAGATGGAACTAACTTGGTCTGAATTAGAACTTGATTGGACTCTGGGAAAAATAATAATTAAAGGCGACTTGGATGTTTATGTCCGAACTGCGAGTAAATACGACGATTGTCGATTACTCCATTTACCGAATGTAAAATTGTCAATGAAATTGGCATGGGACTGTTTAGGTGACCCACGGGATCATCATGCGGCAATACCATGTGCACCTGATCGCTTGCCGGAATATTCGAGCAATCAAGAACACGATTCCTTCCGCGCTTTTCGGTCGCAAAATCTCGATGTTAGTTTGGCACTTGAAACAAAACCGACTGGATCACCCTCTTCTACAAGTGCGCCAACTGCTATATTGTATGGCAGTACATTGCGGTGGTTCGAGAATTTGAAATTGATTCTTTCAGGTGCTACAAGACCCACACGTAGAGGACGGTTATTTGTAAATACACGACCGCGGAAAAAACAATTAAGTAGACATTATCGAAGAGTTAGGCTCACTCTGACTTTTCATCGATTCCACGTGAGTTATTGGATGTCATTTGCAATGCAACGTGGTTTCGAAGTGACGGGGGGTAGAGTAACATGTTCTTCGGAACATAATTTGGCACTTCACTCAGTAGAAGACGGCCTGCTACATCGTCCACGCGCTGAATGGTCGGTTACTTACATGAATTGTGAGCTCAGTGATGCAGAAATTTGGCTCAAGAGTTCACTTCAAGAGGAGGAAGAGCCAACGTCATTACGACAACCTGTAGAGAAATGTTATTGTCTCAGTGTGGCACGGGTGAGTTATGGCCGGGAAGCTCTGGTTACGGGTGTGACTGGTGACACACCAACACACAGACTTGTAGTACAAGATCTTAAGGGCGCATGGACAAAAACAAACCGTGATGTAGCATTTGCATTATTTGATTCTTTCATAAAGACACAACAATTGAAGAGAAATTTGTCTACTGCGGCGCTAAAAGGTTTCCATCGCGAATCAATCTTGACGCCGCAAAAGAACCGCCTGAGAACACTAGAAACTTCAACATTAACGGCTGCTCAAGCGGTACCATCAACTACAGGTGGATCAACCGCTGCGAAAAGCCATCAAGGTGAAGCAGCTGGAATGTTACAGAGACTAATTGCCGAAGCACCAAATAAACCTGTGGCATTCAGCGATGATTTATCAGTACAGACACGTGGGCAACAATTACGAGGACTGGCTGCATGTCATCAAGATGATGTACTCTACAAAAATTGGCTGATAGCTCTCGTGAACAGTCAAGTACTTTTGAAAGGAATTGAAACGCGCGGGTATGTCATTTTATCGGCGGCAAAAGCAGAGATACTTCAACGTGTACACAGACCAGTATGGCATGAACGAACGCTCGTCTCGAAAACAACTTGGGTTGGTTCATTAGAATGCATGCAATATTATGCAACTGTAAATGCAAATATCAATGACAATATTGATGATAACATCATGTGGTTGAGTTTGGATAATATTCAGGAAAAAGATTCCACCGTGATTGCTGGATTACCGGATGTACCTGCGCTGGTCGGATCCGGACAAAGTGTTGGTGGAGTTGTCACTCAAACTGTAGGCGGTGGAGGTGGTTTACAACATCAACTGCAGAGAATTGTATCCCGATGCAAATGTGAATTTTTTTATGTTGGTTACGGCCAGACATTAGATGCAGTCGAATTAGATGAAGTGCCAGCACCACCAGGAGAAGAGGTGACGCCATGGGAACGCAAGGATTTATCTGCCGCCGATGCATTCACTTTAATGCACCATGATTTAGATGTGTGTACAAATTCACTTCAATATGCGATGATTTTGGATGTGGTCAATAATCTCCTGCTATACGTGGAGCCGAGAAGAAAAGAAGCAATGGAGCGTCTTCAAAGGATGCGTTTTCAATTGCAATTGCATTCGGTTGAGGATCAGAAGCGACCGATCCAACAGCTACAAAATACAGTTCGAGGTTTAGTGGCGAAATTGCGACGACTCGAACGTGAAACGTATCTGGTACAGAAAGCACTGGTAGAAGAATCATCGCCTGAACTTCTTACAGAGATGGAACGACTCGAAGCGAGCGTGTTTGAATGTAAAGAACAACTTGGAGCACGTGCTGAAGAGCTTGATGTTATGCTGAGTTGTTACAAAGAGACAACAGCACCCGCCGTAGCATCAGCAACATTGAGAGACAAACCCGCAGCTGTAGCTCGCGCTGCTGAAATTTGTTTCAAACATGCGCAATGGCGTTTGACTGACGCCGATGGTCAACTAGGTATTGCGGATCTCATACTCACGAATTTCTTGTACACTAAAACCAGCAAGACAGACGATTCAGTTGAACATCTTCTTGAGCTTGGTTATGTTCGAATGACGAATCTTCTACCCAATCAGATTTATACAGAAGTTCTTACGCCCACTGAATTACAAAGTCACATGCCGGTAGATAGAAAACGATCATTGCGCGTTTTTTGTCGTGAGAAGGCACCGGTAGCTGGAATTTCCGTTAAAGAACATTTTGAAATTAACGTTGTACCATTGACAATAGGTTTGACGAAAAAATTTTTCAACACAATGCTAAAATTCTGCTTCCCAGAGCGTGATCCAGATGGAATAGAAGAGCCACCGGCACCACAGCGGGACTCCGCATTTTATGTTCCTATAGAGCGTCGCGATGATGTTGAAAAGATGAAGGAGCGTGCTGATAAAAATAAATTGTTCATATATATAAAGATACCGGAGGTGCCTGTAAGAGTTTCGTATAAAGGTAACAAAGAAAAGAATCTCGAGGATGTTCGAGATTTTGCATTAGTTATACCAACTCTGGAGTATCATAATGTCACTTGGACTTGGCTCGACCTTTTATTGGCAATGAAGAGTGACTCTAGGCGTGTTATATTGAGTCAGGCAATTAAGCAGAAATTACAAATAAAGCCGAGAGGACCTCAAGAGGAGACCGCGCCTCACGAAGAGGATAAAGCACGACTCTTGCTCGGTGCTCGTCATGTACCAGGTGATCCACGGAAGAAGGGTGTTTTCAAATTTAAATGAAAGAATTCCTGCATTTGAGCGATAAGTGATATGTAAATTGAATGCCGATAAGCTTTCAGACACGTTTTTAATTATTTAATAATAAAATTGAATATCATTATGTTCAGTAGATTTTGTTTCGTACATCATCTATTTCAGTGAATCAGAAGATGGGATATGATTTCCAATCACGCTCAGATAGAATGAAAACTCACTAATGGTGCTATAATGATATAGATGTATGTTACTTCGATACCAAACCCTACATAATTAGTTCAACAAAGTTCATGGATTCTTGGAATGTTACTGTAGCATTCGGAGTTATTTTAATTGACATATGATTTATTACTCTCTGGCAGTGTTGTTTCCCTCTCATGAAATATCGAAACGAGAGCGATTGAAAATGATTGTAATTACATGATCATATTTTAAAGAAGATTCTGGAAATAGATCGTTTACTGAGTCATATTGAATCATTAAATTATTGTATACAATAATCTATTGATAGTGTTCATCGAACATGGTTGAGGATTATCTACTGTTCATCTAAAAAATCTGAACAACTAAAATTTCATACAGTGAATATCAATAATATATTATCATGCACATCGATTTTTTTTTATGTCAATAATATTTTTCGATGTGTCATCTTCAAAACCAGAATGTAACATGCAGTGTAATTTCAAAAAAAAAGTTGGAACGTTTTCAACTCAATTTTGTGATTAACTATAAATACTTCCGTTAATAATACCCTCAACCAAACAATCAGTACACTAATACTACTATTTGCAACAATTATTAGTTGTATGAGAAAGGTTAGTGGCTATGAGATGCAACTCATAGTTGCATATTACACAAATAGTCGAGAGTGCTAATCGGCTGTCCAAATATTGCATTATTCTCAAGTGACGAATTGATTATTCATTCGGTTTTGTTGCTATCACCAGAAAATAGATCCTTGAAAAAAGACCGCAATTATGAAGGATTGCGATGGATCAAAGTTAAATACTGGCTGATTTTTATCATTTTTTCTGAATAACTATCTCCCTGTGAATTGAGTAAATATTTTAGCTACTTCTATCGATTCTCACCATTCCATGATATCATAATTTCCATAAAAGTCTTGTTGTACCTTAAGCAAAGATGTGTTGCTGATAGTCCATTCCTATCATGACATGCACGTGATAAGCGATATATCTACCGGGAGGTTTTGTAATGTTGAAAAATTAACCAGTGGATGAGGTTTTTTTCAGTAAGCCATTATTCGGAAACTGAAACATCTCAGTCTCAAAAATTGAGTGAAAATATTTTGACTTGAATCTATCTGTATTGGAATAGCCCCTAGTAATGAGCCATTTAGTGAAGTTTCTGAATATTATGATTTATGATTGGTCTAATTCTATACTTTTCTTTCTATAAATAAGGACAAAAAGTCCGAAATGCAGTTTACACCCATTAAAGATGGCGAGGAATAAGCTCAATTGAAAGAAATGCAGGACTTTATTACAATTTCAAATTTTCAAATTTTTGATTTAGTCAACTAGTGATTTTCTCGGTATTCTCCTCAGACCTTGTTCAATGCACTCTCTCAATAGTCTAATGAGTCGATTCACAAAAATTTTGGTAATGAGTGATCTACTTCAACTCCTTTCGTGTTCTATAGATTATTTTATAAGTAGATTATACTATATATATATACATTATTTTCACGTGAATGCAGAAATGCCCTCCTGTTTGACATAGAATGGCTGGGATTGAAAAGGAGTTGAATTAATTAAGTTTTCTCAATACAAAGTTACCTTATTAGTCTATACAGTACATCATTATAATTCGGGAGATACTCATGCCGCACATTCCCAAGGTTAATGACGATATCACTGTGATCTTGTGTGCTATGAAAATGAACGCATGGTTTTGTTAGTAATTCGCCTCATTCTGCAAGTCACATTCTCTAATACTAAATACTGTAGATATGACATTGCTTATTGTCCCTTCAAAAAAATATTGTTTAGTTGCCTTATCATTTTTTCCCAATATGCTGACCTGAGAGACTCATAATTTCGGCTGGGGGATCACTCCCCGCGCCTCTACTTATATTGCCGTGATGCGAAAAAAGTTGATGTGGGTGTTATATTGTTCCTTCTGTTTTCCTATTTGCAGTATTTGGAAGGTCTGCAAATCAGCCAATCCGTAGCACGTCAAAAAGACCGCTGAATCAGTTAAGGAGATAGAGGGAGTACGAGAGTTCTCATTGAGAAAATTTGAGGAAATGGGGGATAATTGATTTTTCATGCATTGTCTTAAACTAAATTTGAAACGCAAATCAAATAATTATTTTATATTATTTTCATTCACTTATAATTACAATTGGATAATTTTTGGGTGAAACTGTATAAGTCGGTTAATCTGTCGTTAGATTGAAATGTCGACCGTTCATCTGACCGGGGTTCAACAATTGTGGCACCGTAGTATATACTGCGTTTGTGTGCGATTGATCATGATGTTGGTTCTCACTTGTAGTGTTGCATGACTTCAACTGCATAAGCAATCCGAGTAATGAAACACTCATTTGACTAAAACTGTATCACGTATACTGTCTTGAGAGAAGAATTGTGGTAAGAAGTGGAGGAATTGACTCATGGGACAAAAGGGAGTCAACTTATTCGGAGTCAGCAAAATAAAAATTGCGACTCTGAACAGTATTGCGATTCACCTCTTTCTTTCAACTTGTTTTGGAGGTCGACACAACAATATTGAAATCTTATCAGCATGCGTAATCAATTTGAATGGATGAATACCACATATTGGCACTATTTACTCCAAATATATATTCAAGAACGATTTTGTTTATCTTTAGGTCATAGTGCACATGAGTGTCATCGACACTGTCGGGTTCATACTCATTTTGGGCATGGAATAAGGAGTAAATATTTTTTTAATACGATATAAATTAAAAAGTTATAAGCGGTGCTTCGGCTGATCGCTTCGTGTGCTTCCATTCGTTCAAATCAGATAAAATTCGCCTGCCATAAGCCGTATGAAGTTCTTTGAACGTCAATCGAGTTCTTGGAATATTCTCGGTTCGTCCTGGGGCTGATCTGACACTCTGCGAACGTTGATGTGAGTCGGGTCTATTAAAAGGATTATGACGCGTTCTTGGTGGTGGTTTCGGTGAGTCCAAAATTTGCACAAGTTCAGCACCATCTTCCTCAGCCGCATCGAGTTGTCGTTGCAATTCAGCCACCATTAACTTCATGTAATCATAACTTGCACAAGCCAGCGCCTTCATCCACTCTTCCATCGACTTCTGAATTAGGAAAACAAAGATTCGTTGAGCTCTCTCATGTGACTTGCTGATGAAAGTATGATTTCAATTCTAGTAGAACAAAGTACTCCAATTGATATAACTAATTAGATCCGGTAAACTTATTGGACCGCAGGGGGTTCATACCGCCAATATTCCAATGAAAATTTCGGAGAGATTATAAACGATATGAGCAGAAGCATGCCAAAACATGCATCTAACTTAGTGTAATTGGTTCCTGGAACTTTGTTGAACTAAGGAATCTATGCCTGTTCTACAGGATGGAATGAATCTCGGCGATCCAGACAAGCATCCAAAATCTTAAAGTTGGTTCAAATGAATGAAATTTATAAAATAATAACAATGTTGGTTCGTCTTATGCTATTTTATAAAGTTCGCTAAGACACGAACTAGATTCATATCAATTATTTCGACTTAAAATTCATCTGATGGGGAAAAATGACTATCAAACGTTTGGTTTGTAGTCGATTTTTTCATTAAATTGAATTTTCACTGTATGCATTCTCCACATCCCTGAGCAAACAATTAAATCCGAACTTTTCAATTTATGTTAAATTATATAAAACTCTTGATCTAAGAATTTGTCTAATAGAGCTTTATAACTTAGAAGAAGAAAGTTTCAACTTCGATAAGTTTATTTTCTAAACACGATCTACTTTCATCTTCGCCAAGGTAAATTCTCATATTGGAATATTTTTCTTTGATCAGTATGCTATTCTTTTGTAACACTATCGTTCATAACGTGCCTGTGATTCCGCACCGAGGGCATAGGTCCTATTGTTCGGCCCGTGGAATACAATTTTGAATCCATATTGCTCTTCGTCTTCGGCCAATTCGATAGTACACCCTTCAAGTACAATCATTCCCACAGGTTCTTTGTCCCCACGACGATCGAAGTAAAATAGAATATTACCTTTCAGAACGAACCATCGCTTTTGATAACCTCTATTCACTTCACCTCGTTTATTTAACCATCCTTCTTTGTCCACCGGTGTAGCCGACGTTGCAAATGACACCATATTCTTTTCATTTATCTTCATTTGCAAGTAATTATTGTATAAACTTTTCAGAAAGATATTTGTTGGTGTTTAGTGTGCAAACACAGTGAAAATTGGAATTATATATGAACGACCATCAGCTGGTCGATTTGTGGTGACCTATTGCAAAATGCATCTCTGAATTCTCAATAAATATACAAAATTAAAGTATATTGGAATTTATACCATTAATAAATGAGCCACTATACTGAATGCGAACCAAATTACTTATGGAGAATACACTCCATGAGAATATGAGTAAAGTGAAAAAATGGCAGACAAGAGAGACAGTTGTAATATGAGATACCTGTTATTCTACTCAGATAATGTTACAGTCAAGGTGGAAAGTGACTGACCACACTTAAGCTGTATTCCTAATACGATCCAATTGAGTTCCATTACATCATCATAATATTGGGGTCTGTTGATTTTTCTGATAAAAGTATACGATTTTCTCATGTGTGAATATATTTAGTCGCGACGCATTAATTTTTCATGGACACATATGTAGAAGCACTGGATTGGATTCGGGCACAATATTTCGTACATATAACGGAAACTAGAGACATGTACCAGAACAAATTGTGTGATCAGAAGTTTTCAAGTTTCTCTGTCATCATAATATGAAAAGAACATATAAACTCATAACACAATCTTGGGAACTAACAATCATAATGTGAATATATTCTATTATACTAGATAGTCTTATCCCGGAATTTAACTATACACCATAATGGGATTCTGGAAGTTTTCCTTGCTATCATGTTTGGAATGAAGTGCATATTCCACACTTGACGAATTTAACTTTCCAAGAAAGATTTTAGATGATACATGCAGAGTAGTTCAACGATTGATTTTGCGCTGCAATGATTGGTATAATGAACATTATACAATTATGAATTACGATATTTTTCAAATAATGTTTTGGGGCTATTGTTATGAGTAAAACTTTCTATTTGGACTGCATTCGTCATGCGCAATGTCAATGTCGTCATACTGCCCAAGTGCCCACAAGTAATGATCCTGAACGGTCAATTTACCGAATGATTCAAAATCTCGAATGGTAAAAATCCCGAAATATTATTTTCATGTCGATACGTGTAGATCAATTGGTACAGTAGATGTATTGACGTGAATATTCAAAGCGTGATTCCAGCTCTCTTAAATTGGCAGCAGTAAATTAATTTTATTGATTTTTTCTTTACTTATTCATTTGTTCGTCGTTAGTTCTTGACTTTTCAATCAAATTTAATGTTTGTTCGATATCCATTATTTTATAAATAATCGTCAAAATCTAGCTCTCAATGTCGCCTATGGGCTCACGCGCATGTAAGCGACTCGTCGTTCTGTACTGTACTCATGTAAGTGACTACCGATTTTCACGGTTATGACGTCATCATATTGGATATCTAAATATGCGAATAATTAATTAAATATGAATTTTGAAACTGGAGCAATTGTATATCCTGAAAGAGAATTTTGAGAGCAATTTTCTAGTACATAATTATTTCCTGGTATATTAATTAATTCAAAAGGAATTATATCAAAAAAATTTTATTAGAGTGTTCCGAGCCGACCGTCGGTACACAGTTGTGACGCCATCATATAAGGTTTCTAATGATGTGAATAATTAATCAAATCTTGATGTTTCAGCCAGAACAATTGCAAATTCGAAGAGAGCATTTCGAGAGCAATTTTTCAACACCAAAATCCATGAAAAAAGATGTCTACTCACTGGAATAATCCAAAATTTAATTTTGTATTTTTAATTGCGAATAACTAATTGAATGTTAATCTTACAACTGAAGCAATTGCATATTCTGACGGAACAAATCGGGAGCAATTTTTTGATATATAATATATTGAATAATATTAATGGTCGGCGCTAACGTACTTGTTTACAGTTCTGTATTGCTATGGACACCCTCGTTTCATGAAGAACGAATGGAGACGAAAAACTGAGTTACCGATCGGAACAATGATGAACAATACTTCCTACCAGAATATAATTTCCTGGAATTATTCCTAACTGTGCCGCAATGACACATTGCCACCCTCGCGGTTTTAGAATCTCAGTGAAAGCACAGTGAAAACTTCGTGTAATTTGGGTGATTTCACTGTGCTTACACTGTGCATTTGTTCCATTTGTACACAGTGCTCTCACGGTGATTACACGACAAACTCACGGTAGAGTCACGGTGTTTTCACGATGGATCCACAGTAGAATAACAGCGTCTACACAATGAATTCACCGTGGTTGCACAAAAAATTCACGAATCCGCGATATTAACACGACAAATTCATCGTGAACTTATAGTGTATTCACGGTGGTTACACGCAATGTTTACGATGAACACTCTTAATATTTATGCCATTTATATTGTTTTTATGGTGTGCCCACCTGATTTTTCTACTCAAAAATTTATAATATGAAATATCATAGATAATTTTGAAAAAAAAGTATTTATCATTTTTAAATATCTTGTTACATATATTAGGAAGAATAATGATAATAATACTAGCATCAGTTTAATTGTTAACTATAACAGTATGACAATTTGCACTATATTTGACGCGTATCAGCTGTAACCATTGCGTTATAATTTTAACTTCAAATGCAGTTAATTAACTACATTATCTTGATTTTGTATTATTTTCCTTCTGCATGCGCGAAAAGCCATGCTCGCATCCAATTTTTAAAATTTATGTTGATGTAATCGTTAGAGCCGTCGCCATAGTGAATTGCTCGACGTCTTTGAAGGTATAAACAAATATCTATAATGAGAAAAAAAAATTAAAATCAAAATTCCTGAAATTAAAATATTTGGCTCTATTCGACGAAATAGATTTCATGAAATATCAAAAAAGTAATTGTCAATAATTTATTTTTTCAGAATATTATATAAAGTACAAGACCAGAAAATTTCAATTTGTTAGCAGCGCCATTTTTAAGTAATGGTGTCAAATACTACAAGCCGTATAAAAAACAGTTGATTCTTACAAGAGAAGTAGTTAACGAAAAATTCCGCATAACTGGTTTTCAAATAACTTCTTCAATTCTGTAAGTACTCTGTTTTTTTCAAAAACCTTCGGAACTAATGCAAAAAAATAATTGTATTACATTGAAGAGCGTATACATAAAAAAATCTTGATAGATCTATATTCTACATTCTATATTCAATAGTTACCTGTATTGAAAAAAAAAAAAAAATTCTCAGCTTGAGCTTAATAATAACTTTTTAACTTTATGTTTCCTAATATTTTTGAACGTTTCAAGCTTAAATATAGGGAAGAGTTTCAACAAATTTCGAAAAATGTACTTTTTCAGATTTTTTCGAAGGCTTTTTTGCAATCTATACCATTTTACAAAATTATATATTTTCAGAAAAAGATATCTTTCGTACTTTATCATTATTCTTCAAAATCTTGTAACTTTCTTTTGAGTTTTAATTTAATTTCAACAGTGTTCATTGAATATTGGAAAAAGTGAGATTTTGAAGCCTCTGAAAATAGCATGAGAAAACTTTAAATTGTTAACAATGGATCGGAATTTTTTTGAACTATTTTAACTTTTCCAACATTACTTATATGTAAAAACTTTGAAATACATACATACTTTTCAATTTTCACCGATCTTCAGGGGTTGTAATCGTTTGTACTTCTACATTACCTTGTCGTATCAGATACATGTGTTTCATTACATCCGGTCGCCATATTTCACTCATTACAAGATTAGCACATCGTCTCATTGGAAAACACTGTGAAAACACTGTATGCGAACGGAACATATCATCAGATTTTCGAAATTTTGATTTTAAGGATTTTTTTTTTACAAAAAACTTCAAGAAAAACGCGTTGTTTTTTACTTTTCCGGAAAACGTGCACCATTTTGTTATTTTCGCGAATATCAAAAATCTGATGATATGCGCTATAGCCACTGACATACTGAATCTGAAACTGTTTTATTTTTTTGTTCCGGATGACCCGTCTCGGAGATACCATCAACAAGGCACGAATATAACATTTCTACTACTGTTTTATTATAAAATTGTTCAAAAAAATAAAAAAAATATTTTTTCATGTATGAAAGATGTGTTTATTATATAAGATCCATTTTATCCCATAATTTTTAGCGAAAATCCTCGAACAAAAAATCGCGAAAATAGGCTATTTTCGAGGCGCCTAAAGTGAGAAGACGGCTTAACAATTATGACACTTGCAATGTTTATGTTCAAGCAGCAAGAAATTGTTGGTTAACTATTGGATAACTCATTGAAAAACTGAGATAAAAATTATTTTCCTCCGGATTATTGTTCGTTTATCAATCTAGTAAGCCTGTGAATTTTTTCCTTCCTTAATTTTCATATTTAATATGTTTTTATAATTTTTAAGCATTAAGTGTCCGAAGTAGGCGAGGCGCGCGGAAGCTAGGGCACTCGTTTCCGACCGCATTTTCACTCCTTTAGAAGAATTATCAATAACAGCCCCACAGTTTCGGGAGCCGGGAGTTTGTTATGAAATTCTCTCCTCGTTCCGAACATTTTTTTAGATTCGAAAAATCTCGATTAGTTTTTAAGATATTCACAAAAAACGAAACCCATTTTTTTTTTCAGTTAATTGTTTATAACTATTGCAATTTTCGTTTCCGCTAATTCATCTTTTTGAAAAAATTTCTACATGTCATTCCGAATCGAATGACACCTCGTTTGTATTTTTCCGAGAAGTTGCGCAAAAGTTGACTGAAAAAGCACTTGTTGCCTAGACTATTGGTGCCAGCAGTGCGGATGTCCGTAAGGCATGAGCCATCGCAGTGACAAATCGTGATGGTGTATTTACGCTGCTTGTATCACGTCTGTAATGAATTAAGTTAAAGGCAAAAGCTTGAAAATATTTATGAATATAAACATAAATTTCACTTGTTAAACTGACTAAATAAGTGTATGATAAAATTATGTACTGCATAAACAATGGATAGCGAATAGACCAAATTTTGATACCTTATAAGTTAACAGTGGAATTAATAAGATAGTACGTATTTATAATAAAATAAACTAGTTAAAAATTGCCTCATTTACAAATGTACGATAGTTAAGGTTTTTAACTGATATCATTCAAGAAATTTGAGGATAAGGTTGATAATTACATTGATGCCGATAGTTCAGATGAAAATGGAGAACAAAGCGGTAATGGAGATTTGAATAATGAAACCACGGTTACAGAGACCGATGATATAAATAATCGTGAGCGATTTTCAGGGAATGACCCACCAGAGCAAATCAGCAATGAAAATAGTGGAATAACTCCTGAGGCATATGAGGTAATAATTTATTTTACATTTTAGCAGTGATATGTCTTTTGAAAGTTTATTTTGTTTCCTTGAAAGTAAAAATGTCAATAAGCTACTTACTTATTATAAGCAGAAAGAAATTTATATCTAAAAAGCTCAATTTAATATCATTTGAAATAACAGATTTATTCTCTAAAAAATGATTTCATCAGAATTTGATATTTTTATCAATTCTTAATCAAGTACTATTTAGTATTTCAATGCTTTACTGTACAACAACAACTCTCTAACAACAGTGATAAAAAAAATGAATCTCACTATAGTTGATCTCATATAAGTAAATACTATTAAAAAATTATAATAGTTTACAATTTCTCATTGAAGTTTTCGATGCAATGAATGAAATATTTGAAAATCACATTTAAATTCATGTCTATGATAATTAAGAGTAAATACGAAAATTTTACCCATGCATAAAGATAAGAAATTTCAATGTAACTACTGAAGAAAAAAAAATAATAAAACTAAAGTTTTATGAAAGCATTTTTACATTTGATGGAACTCTTACGAAACATTTATTATCACCGTTTTTTCCTGGTATTACAAATGATCAAATATAATTTTCAACAATATTTTTAATGCATAATTATATGTTTTTGGATTGGAGTGTTTCCGATGTACTAAACAGATATTGACATAAAAATTTATAAGCATATAAAAAACCAGTATAGAATGATAGATTGAAATACTTTATAAAATTTGAAAATAGTGAAAAATCGTATTTTCGCGACCTCAAATTTAAATAACATTGTTAAAAGAGATGATTATAATGGTGTACGCTACATTGAGTGAAAAATAAATCCAGCATATCAATTCCCTGATAGACGCGTTTGACGTCGTAGTGTGCGTCACTGCGACGTCGCAGTCTCTTATAAGGAATATAAAATTGAACAATAGATAAGTCGATTGATTTTTCGTGACATAATAATAAGCTAATACAATTATAAGTAGAGGTGTGCAGAACATGACAAAATTTATGATAAATCGCCAACCCACTGACGAAGTACTACAATAAGAGAGGTCGCTGGATCAGTGCTGCGACATACATCACGACTTCGATAATCGAGGTAGTAAATGATGGAATTTTAATGCCAAAACTTCATGATCATGTCAATATCTGTAAATGTTGAAAAATCTACTAAATCAAAGACTATAAAAAAGATCATAATTCCATCAGTTAGACCAACTCTACTACCGACATCCACTAAGACTTCTACGTAATAATGTCGTACCGAAGTCGCACAACAGTAATTGCGACATTTATATATTATGTTACTTAATTATTGATCGATTGGAAAAATGGATTCTCTTGAAAAAATTTATTGATTTGACTATATTTTTTAATAAAAAAATTATAGCCCTCATTATCATTCGATTAAACTGACCAACGCTAACGCTGACATCGACTACGACTTTTGCTAAAACAGACATCGTATCTCTGTCGTACGCACCAATTGCGACATTTATGTATTAATATTGAATAATTTTCAATCGATATTAAAGGTGATATCTTGGACAAAAAATTATTGATTTGAACATGTCTATCTATGGAAAATTGAAAGCATTTATGACTATTGTATTGAACTGACCAAGTTTATTACTGATATCGACTAGGACTTCTAGCAGCAGACGTTGTATCTTAATCTTTCGACATTAATTGCGACATTTATGTATTTATATTAAATAATTATTGATCGACATTAAAAACAAATTCTCGTGGAAAAATTTATCAGTCTAACTATATCTTTTCATAAGAATATAATATTCCTCATAATTCTTGTATTTAACTGACTAACTGTACTACCGACTTTACTTTGACTTCTAGCTAGCGATGTCGTTCCTCTATCGAACGACAGTGATTGCGACATTTATATATTATGTATATTAGGCTGATTCAAAAAAATCGAATATTTATCCAACATACACCTATAAGTGTTGCAATTATTGTCTTACGATTGCGTTGCGACGCCGTTACCTAGAAGTCATTGTCGATTGTAGATTGGGGCTGGTTTCAGTGATCAATAATTCATAAATATTGATAAACAATTTTTTAATATAATGATTATAAATTTCGTAATCAGCGTCGTACGACCTAGCCCCGACGTCAGAGTTACAACTTTATAGAGGTTTTCCAACGTTGTTAGGCTTTCATGTTTTATGACATATCCATGCAACGGCCGTTTTATTGTGCCATTCAAATTTTACTATTTTATCTCAGCATTTATCTATTTTAACCGTGCGGCGTCGTAGTGACGCACACTGCAAGTATACTATAGTCGCGCGACGTCGAAGTCGTCTATCGGGGTTATATTATCCTATTATTGAACATTATATTAATTTGTAAAGTTGGAGGGTTATACTGACCACCACAATTTGCGTCAACGATTGAAAATATCTTTTCAGCTCAATCAATCTATAATTCTGATTACAAAGGATTTGGGGCGAAAAGGTGTTTTGCAAAAATAAAAATAGAGCTTAATTATTGAGCGACGAAAGGAATCAAAATCACCATTGATGGTATAGACTATAGCGTATATTTCATCTTGATTGGTGTCTCAGGTGATAACTTGGCTTTAAACAGCCTTTTGGGCTTCAATGAAAGTTTTGTAAGCAAATATTACTGCCGGTTCTGTCAAGCACCTAAAAGTGAAGCGCAAAAATAAACGCTGTAAATAAAAATATTCTAAGAAGTAAAGACAATTATGAATTAGATTTGTCAAAACGTTACAATCGCGTTACAAATCAATGTGTCTTCAATGAAGTAGCATTTTTCTATAATACTTGCAGCTAGACAGTTGATATTATGCATGCTTTATACTAAGGCGTATGTCGGTACGACATGGCAAAAATTATAAAGCATTGCATTCATAATAAATATTTTACTCTGAGCTGTTTATTGAAGCTGATTGTAGGAACAAAGTATCAGCAATAAGTAACCGTCATATTACGAACGAGCACATAATTATTACTGCGGCAGAAATATCTTGTTTGGTGGCGTATTTCGGATTAATAATCGGTGATTCAATTCCACCGGGTGATTTAGCGTGGCAGTTATACACTCACTTATATGACATAATAACTATAGTTACATCTCCAATTATATCAGATGATTATATAATTTATCTCCATGAATTAATAATAAGGCATCACGCATTATATTTGAAAACGTTTAAAGGGCATTTAACAGCTAAATTTCACAATTTAGTACACTATCCAACAATCATCAAAATTCTAGGACCACCAAAATTCTACTCATGTGCGCGATTCGAAGCTCTTCACAAGAAATCCAAACATCATGCTCATGTTGTAAACTGCCGTATTAATATATTATAGAGTCATGTGGGGCAAAAGTGCGCAGTGCGCAATTCCATGTATTTGGGGCTCAAATGAATGGATTTGCGCACTCTTACCCATTATAAAGGGCTTGAAAATGTTGTAGAGCTTGGAATAGTTATAACATTTAATACAACTAATAAGTTACAGATAAATATTAATAATATGAAGACTTTTGGATGCATTGAAATTAACGAAATTTTGTATCGGACATCATATGTTTTCCACGAATCTAATGATTTCGAAAATAATCCTGTATTCGGTATTATCATTGCTATTTTATCTGATTACAAAGTTATTTACTTTTCTTACGAAAAATGTGTAACGATTGAGTTCAATAGTCATATTGAAGGGTATCTATTAACGATACCAAAAAAAAAAAAGTCCCACATAATTTTATTCAGCTCAATTTTGAAAGATTTATCAAACCATTAAAAACTCACATATTGTCAAATGGCTTATATGTCATTTCTCAGCGGAGTTTCATTCAAAAATTTCAAACTATATATTATTTATATATATTAATATCTTGATTTTATAGTATGATTTAATTTTAAATGTTGTATGTCTTAAATAAAAAATGGTAATTTAACGAGATTCTTTTGTTTATATATCCTTATATTTTCTCTTAAAATTATTCATTTTCATTATTTATATTTATTTTTGAGTAAAAAAATTAGGTTATGCCCTAAAATGAGCTGAAACAATGATTTAGTTAATATGAATAAATTTATTAAATATTGAGATATCGTTTATTAAATGCTAATAAATATTTATTTGGAGGAAATAAACGGACTTTAATAAATGATTTAGTAACTATTACCAAATATTTATTAATGTAAAGCTCGTTACTAAATCATTCATTAAATATTACTAAATCTTATTAAATAGAAATAAATCCTTCTATCAGTGTACAATATCAAGGCGCGGGCGACGCTCAATTTTGATCATCGTTGTAGGAAGGCATCATTTATTCCCAGGGAAAGAATATATAGCAATAACAATGTATATGAGTTCGATAATTCTCGTTTTGTGACCGGGATTTCACGCATTTTTTGATGGTCAAAAATATATTCGGGAGAAGTCTTATGCCAACTGACAAATGATGGTGCATCAGTTAAGGATTGAACGAACTAGAGTTTGCCGAAGCATCTGAGATACTCAATTTTCTATAAAATGAAATAACAAACACAACTCCAATACACTGAGTGATATCTTGAGTAAATATCCAGTTATCAATTATAACTCAATTCAACGATGGTGCGGTGCCTTTATTCCCAAACATGTCAAATTATCAAAATTCAAATTTTCATATGACTTGGGATTGGCGTAAATTAGTTATATTGATGACATACAATTTTATAAATTCTGTAATGAAATAGTGAAGTATGGAAAAAAAAATAAAAATCAAGGATCGCATATGCCCTTTGAAATATTCTTGAATGCAGAGGAGTCGAATTTTTAATAGATATTACCGGATGGTCCACATCTATGAATATATTTCTTGACGTCGATAAGATAAAAATTCACCTTTGGTTGATATGCCATAGCATTTTCCACTTGTGGCCGTTATATTATCATGCACCAGACATTCAGATGTAGTTCCTCTACTCGGTTGATATAACTGTCTTAGAGAGGTTTTATAAAAAGCGGAGAGCATCCCTGTTATTCGACGCTAATATTTATGTTCTGAAAGGAACAATTTCTGTACAATTCACCCTTCATTGGATAATAACGACTGAGGGTGATGATTGGTTTATTGAATGGTGGGAAAAATAACGACTAATACAGCAGCCAATTTCGGGTCATTACACAAAGTTTCTCCTCCCCAATGATGACCAAGAAAACCGATTGTAACGTTTTTTCCTCTTTTGTTTTTTTAGTTTGATTCCGATAAACGGACTTTGCCAAAATATAATATTTCATAACATATGAAACTGGACAAATTCTTACATTTTATAAAATTGTCTTTTATATTTCGACGATTTATATCTTCGGAGAAGATGTTGAAGAAAGACGCAAACTATCTGACACTTTGTGGTAAAAATAATGATGTTTGACCTATTTCTGATAAAAAAATCCTCAATTTTCAGTGCGTACCACCTTCCTCTGATTTGACATTATTTGGCATATTTTGTAATCATTCGCGAGCATGATTCTGGAAAACTGCATCATGTTTCAAATAAATTCGTAGTTTTCCTACGAAATTTGTGCATTTCGTCATTTTTGATGATGGTTTGTAAGTATTCAAAGATTTGTGTTTAATTATAAAATGATGAGATTCATAAACAATGCCTTGTTGAAGAAATGATTTGATCCACACGGATCACTTTTAACTGAAAGTACGATAATAAATCGTCATCCATATTAAAGAACGATTCGACAACATCCTCGTCAATCGTATTCAGCTTGGGATGTGGTATGGCTAACAAAAGTATTCAATACTTCCATTGAACGTTCTCATTGTTCGAAAAGATATCAGAGCCCATAAGCTTGTTGGAAAGTTCATATTCAGATTGAATAAAATTATCGATCAATGAATTTTTTTCTTGCGTCGGAATGATAGAATGGGGACTATTTGGAAAATCTGAAGTTTTGAAAAATAATTGTACGTATTGCACGAGAAGTTGGCATTGATTTTCATACTTTACTGACACATGAATGTGGGCCATATTCACCCAGAACCATAATTTCCATCAACAGTAAAATACTGCGACGACAGGTATACACCGAAAGAGAAACAGTTCAAGCAGTAAACATCGATTTAGAGTCCACATGCGTACTATACTCTCTAAGTAAATTCTTTTCGCCAAAAAGTCGTACCAATAAACACTAATAAAAATCCATATTCCATTGCATTCTCACGAATATCGTTCAGTTGGAGCGATGATAAATAGTAAACGGGGGATGGTATTGTATTTGAGAATTATCACGAGTCCCGGTTACAAATGGTTTCTAACGTTCGAGTGATCTTGGGCCTCATCGAATTGCTGCTTGAATTTATCATATTGATCGTTCAAAATTGAATCCAGTAGTAGATATTGGATTACCACTTGGGTAATTCTTATGGTAAATTCTATTCTCATGTTGAATGATGAATGCAGCGGGATATCAAGTGTCTACTACACAAAAAAATAACAATTAGGAAAACTCTATTAGAGTTCACTATTGCGAGAATTGAGTGGTGATTGGAGGTTGGCCCAGTAAAAATGTTCACTGATGATCGAATCAGTAGTGATATTTTCGAAGGGGACTCCAGTTTCTAAGAATTTGAACTCTTTTCGAGAATTTTCCGAAACCTCTTTAAAAAAAAAAAAGTGTGAACAATATGTCAATCTTTGAGAATGTGATTGCTCTGAACTCTTGATCATGGGACAGCTATAAGCTCGAACGATGATTTCTGTAGCGAATTATCCTCGATTGTTCAAGAACTAAGTACAAGGCTAAGCGGGTAAGAAAATTTCAGAGGAAAAATCCACTATTCAGTTAGTCATGAGATAAATTCTCAAAAAATACGTCTTGTACATATTCACAAAATTGGCACCGAAATTTTGAATGTAGCCGAAGGGGAGTATCTAAACAGAGTGGAGTTTAGAAGGGGATCATTTTGATCATTGGTCGCGATTGTATATCACTTTAAAGCTTGAGATTCTTTCAATCAGTATGAAAGAAGTACGTAAGTTAACGCTGTAGTCTATTCGTCATCTCTATCAAATGTGTGGCTGCTCATGCGCGACTCGATGGCACGAGTCCTGAGTGTTTTATCGTATTCAAACAAAAAAAAATTGAATGTTTACCTGGGTTTGCGCTAGAGGTTCGAATATAACATCGCTATGAGTCAGACTTTCAATATTTAAATAATATTTCCGCACTCAAGATTTGAATTAGCGCTCAAAATCGACGTTCTCTCGGAGACTCATGGTAACGGAACGTATTTACGTAATAACTGGAGTCAGCCAATATTAGGATGAGCGTATTTTTAGAAATACAAAATCTACCAAGGCAAGGATAGAATACATTGTGCATGAAAATTAGGCTGTAAAACTAATTCTCCTCGACTAACGTATCAACCAAAAACATGCTTAAGAAAAATTGTTTGCCAATACTGTGAAAATACTCTATTATTAGTGCAGAAAAACCCAACATTTTCGTATAATTGTCTACATTTATTTGTTTAGTACATTTGTTCATGTTTTTTTCTTTCCTTTCGAAGAGAGTTTCTTAGCATCATATTTGGTGGCCACTCGAGAATCCACAGGAAATTTAATGTCGAATTTTATTATAAGGTCGCCGCGTTGAATTGGTTCTGCTAGCAGCGGTAATCCTTCGCCTACAACACACTTCTGGTAGTCAGCCCTGCATGAAATTTTAGAATTGTTGCATTCAGTTCAGCGCAGTTGTAAGCAATGAAGACTATGCTGAAGAACCCCTTTCTGCATTTACTATTATTATTATTATTATTATTATTATTATTATTATTATTATCGCTGTTGTTGTTGTTGTTGTTGTTGTTGTTATAGCATTTCTCTTCAAAGATATCCAGAGATGTGAAAGTTCGAATGAGACGTAACCGAAAGAGAAACTTACGTAATAATTGGTGCGATTGGAACGCGAAGAATTCTATCGTCAAGAGTGTTCACGACTACAACGGTTCCAGTGAGTACATCATTTAGGGAAATGTTCACAGTCATTAACAAATTATCTTCTTGCCGTGTGAATTCTTCGTGAGGTAAATCTTTGGTTACAAATACGATTTCCGCTGAAGTAGATATGCAAAAAAAATGGATGTGATCAGTTTGAAGCATGCACGAAACTTTGTACATAATTTCGCGAATTGGTTGATCGTTTCGGTATAGAGAAAAATCGGTGAAACGTGAAAAAGAAAATCTGTAAATAGCTGACGAAGTTTAATAGATATTAACATCCAACACTACTCTCCACATTTTATTCTCTATTATTTCCTGAGATAAATATCTATTGAAGTATTTGTGAAGCAAATCTTTGAATTAATTCACCAGGTATTTTGTTTGATCCGCCATCACATTTCTCACTGAAAATGATTTGAGTCGTCTTTGGCAATCCTGGTTTGACTACGATATTTAATGTGTTATCACCAAGAAAATTGTCGATTTTTTGCCCATTCAAGAATACCAATTGCGCGACTTCGACTTTCTTCACAGTTCCGAAGTAAATCTTACAGAAACAAGCGAAAAATTCTATAGAAACGGAATGATGATATAACAAGATCGTTAATAGATAATTGTAAAAATAAATGGTTTACTTCCGTCAATGTTAATGGTAAAAAGGTTATCATTGATCGCTCATTACACTTGAAATAATTCTGTTCGTTTATCGATTTGATAATCTCCGAGTCTTCAAGGATGCTCAAGAGATCGCCATATGGATTTGAAGTGCCAAAAAATTTTCTAAAAATGAAAAAAAGTATCAAACTCAGAATCAGTATTTCATTGATGGCGGACGTAACTATATCATAATCTCAGTCCCACATGCGGATATATCTATATGCCCGAGACTGATTGCTGTTTTGGTATCCAATCGGATTGCAACATATATGGACGCTTGATTCATCACTGTCCTCATTGAACTATCATATTAGAACCATTGTTACCCATTATAATTGTTCATACCGTTGATAGTGTTAGTCCATCTAACAACGATATAATTTGCTTTTATTTATTTATTTTTTTCTCGTCTCCCATAGATAGGATGGTATGTATTAGGGAGTTGCACGCTACCGCACCAAAATTACTTTTTATGAATTGTGAGTAAGTACTGCACATTAATCCAGAACAATTCGTAGATGCAGCGAATTTAAATATGCGTCGAAATTGCGACGAAACATTGCATGAATTACGCCAAATTATCTTTTGTTGTATTATGCTTGCATAGATATAGATCTTGGCGATGGCTTGTTACGCTAAAGTTATCTCATCACATTACAAGCATATATTTCTAAATTTCACTGATGTCGCTCCATAGTAAACAACAATTATACAGCATAAATATTATCTAGGAGTAACGTGTATCATATGATATCCTTATTCTCCAGTGGTGCAACCATTACGGATATATGTTATGTAACGCCATATAAATTACTGAATATAATTGATGGAATTAACTCTGAGTAACATGTGTTGAATAACTTATAACTTTATGATGATAAGACTGTTAGGAATTGTATCTGGTAGGAATATATGTTTTACCTGAACGTTGAAAGAGAATCGTCGTGGAATGTATAAGGGAGAATGTGCCCACGCAGCCCTGGAACTCCTCTTTTCAGTCCGATCTCGCCATAATGATCGAATATAGCTCGCTTAATGGGATTTGAGAGGACATCATATGACTCAACTATCAAACGTAAGAATCTTTGAATATCTTCATTCTTCTTTCTCCTGATGTTGTAATATGTAGCCTGATGTCTGAAACTACATTGAGACGGGAAATAGCCAATTCTTCGAGAATCAACATCATATAATTATTCAAATATTAAACTTCAAGCAATGAATATGTTATCAAATTGAAGAACACGCAGATTGATGTTCGTATCACCATTTCGTGGCTTCCTACAAATATCTGAATAATATGTGTTCGTCTTCAAACAATTATAGTTTCAATTCCATTCAACTAAGGCATATTGCCATATGCCTCGATTTTTTAGATTATATATACACATATATTGTATACATATATATATCAATTTTTGGAGTTGCTCACGCTTTGTTTATTTCTAAATCATTGCAATCTTGTTTCAAATTCAATACACCATAATACTGAATGCCAGCAGCTCTCTCACCGTTCATTCTATATGTGTCACCGATTTTATCTTAATTCTCGTAGAATATAAAACATAAGACAACGATGATACAAATTTGATTTGAATGCAGTAACGTCATCACCCATGACAATCGGTCGTCCTTTGTCGAACAATTGGATGCGTACGCTTCGATTATTAATATATAACATACATGTCTGTGTAGAATAAACGGGATAGATATATGTAATGAGAAGGTGATAGAGCGAGAAAATGAAAGATAAAATTGCCCAGTTTTCAGGCTTCATTGAGGGAAACAAAAGAGAGATCAGACATTGAATACAGCAGCGCTTGACAACCGGAGAATATTTCCACAATAGAAATGACTATTACACTCTGAATGATCGCGCTCATAAGTGATATGTATGAACACTTTAAACAACATTAAATAAGATTGCGAACAATTACGGAAATTCGTGCTGTTCTTCTCTTCCAACTATACATTTCTACATCAACACAATGATATGGGTTTATAATTGTTGAAATTTTTTGCGCATCACTGGAAATTTCCCCATTGTCATTTTCATCGTGTCTATTAATCAATCTCAATAATTCGCAGTGACATATCCGTTGACAACCAATAATGAGTGATTATCAATTCGTCGTATTCTCAGAAACAGGTAAACGGGGCATATAAATATTTGCGTTTTTTTTTTTCGAATATTATCTTATATATTAATCTCATTGCATGTTTCTCTTTTATTGAATTCATAATAATTCTCATATGAAATTCATTGAAGAAGATGGCTGTAGTGGGATGAAAGATGAACGGATCATTACCAACTCTGATCAATCGTCATCGATGAAGCAAGAAAGCGAAAACGTTGATGCACCATCTTCATCACGGGCATCACTGTCATCATCATCTTGGGAACAGTCGATTGCCTTATCCAGCTTCTCCTCATCGTCATCATTATCAACACCATCATCATTATCATCGCCATCATTATCAACATCATCATCACCACCATCACTATCATCATCATCTTTATCACCATCATCTCTATCATCATCATCTCTATCACCATCATCTCTATCATCATCATCACTATCACCGTCATCTCTATCATCATCATCATCATCACCACCATCGTCATCACCACCATCATCACCATCACCGCCACCTTCATCATCATCATCATCATCATCATCATCATCATCATCATCATCATCATCATCATCATCATCATCATCACCATCGTCGTCGTCGTCGTCGTCATTATCATCATCATCGTTGTCATCATTGCCACCATTTTCATCATCGACATCATCATCGCCATCACTCTTGAACGGCCAAAAAATCGTATGTGCAGTAGAAAAAGAACGTATTTGCATTGAATTGACGGAATCACGCAAGCGTGTAGCTTCCAGTAACGTGTGTCATCCAGGATTGAAACAATCGCCTCTGTCTTCATCATTGCAAAGACTCCAAAAATCACTTGATGATTCAAACGCTATACCCCTGTGTGCAAAGTACGCCAATAATGGTGCATCCGGAAAAGCAAAGATACCACGTCCAGCCAATGCATTCATGCTTTTTGCGAATGAATGGCGGAAGAAACTTGCCGTTGAAAACCCCAGAGAGTCTAACAAGGACATTAGTGTCAGGCTAGTCCTTTTTTTATTTCCCTACGAACAAGATAGGGTAACTAAGATTAGTGGGGGAGAATGTAGAACAACGCGACAAAAAATATTTTTTCATATGCTAACTCATGCTAACAAATCAACCTCATCTATATATTCCTAATTGTCTTGTTCTCATGCAATTTTATATATTCATATAGATTGGGCGTGCTGTGGAAGAATATGGGGAAAGATGCAAAGGAAAAATATTTTGCACTAGCTCGTGAAGTTGACGCAGAACATAAACGAAAATATCCTGGTAAGAAATAAACGTCATGCTGATATTATTTGTAACATTATGTATCGAGTTCATCAGAGACATTTCTTGTGACGATGATAGAGAGACAAATATGCGAAAAACTATTTTAGTATTCGTCAGTATCCAATGAATATGCTCAATAGTAAATGTACAGTTTGGAGGTAAAAATCGATGTGAATCTGAAGAATTCGCGTGAAATGTCCCGTGAATTATGAGTCAAATCTTTATGAAACTGTGAGATAATGTGGGTTATCAACAAGTAATGATGAGAAAATTATATTCGGTATTCTAAACGATTAAATAACAGTCATTTTATTTATGCTTCAATTTTACCTCGGCCTGAATCATTTAGGTTTAGCATGAAGCCATGTGAATATTTCGAGCACTTACAATTTAAAAATGTATGTCACTAGCGGGTGTTCACCATCCTCAGGCCATACACATAGATAATGAACATAAAATTTTAGATTGACCAAAATATAAACTAAATAAAAAAAAACTCATTCAATTTCCAATCACATACTTTCAACATCAAATTTCATCATGGGTCTATTTAGTATTCGATATCTGTATATATTGAATCACACGAATGCTCGAAAAAGCTTTGATGGCAATGGTCTTCTTCGATCATCGTCTGATCTCAACACATTGTGATTCACAGTGAATGTGGGAAAAACAATACTCATGGCAATAGTATCGATGCAATCCATTACGATTCCCCAAACTCGCATGTGCCGTGATGGAAATAATGTAGATCAAGTAATTATGGAAAATCATGACCATGTTTAATCTTAAAAAAGGTAGTCTATTTTGTAGAATACATGTCGCCACTCTATTGTCCATACTCCCCAGCGATTCTCATTGGCATCTCGAGGTGATCCCGCCACATTAATATAAAATAATCGCGCATAGCCTTCATTCATTTGTGTAAGAATTATTGTTTTTAGGCGTTTTGGGATAATCTGTGCATCTAAATTATTCCTTTGCAGTCCAAATTACTGCTCCGTTTTGAATACTAAATGTGATTAGCATGTTGGTACTTGACATACAAACATGACTATACACAACGCGATCCATACCTAAACTCAACACATATCAATGTATGTCAACACCGCAATCGTATAGTCAAAATTACACACGAGGAATATATAGTACGAAAACCCTGTTTAAACGCATACAATTTAGGAGATTATGAGAAAAAAAGTTGAATCGATAGAAATAAATTAAAGTTTGTGACAGGAATAAAGGGCTTATGACCATACAAAGAGTATCGGATGAGTGACGGATGTCAAGTACCGGAAGTATTGATTTCAATGCGACCCCACAATTACACTGCCCCACATTCGTGCTTTATGTACATCAGTACGCACCCCCTCACTCTTCCCTACACATGTCATCCCATTCTTCCAACCAATTCACGTTTATCTCATCTGATCTGAAATACACTGCTTTATGTCCTGCATTAATCAGTGTGGTAATTTTGAAACGAATCGATCACTACAAACTGATTCATGTAATTTCAAATATAATTATTCCGAACATAACCTTTAGTTTTGCCACATATCTCATTGCTAAGAGCAGAACGCTACACTGTCTTTGATCAGAACATCTTGCCGTTCAGATTATTCTTCAGCGGAGATGTTACCAATTGTCAGAAAAATCATCTTGAATAAACTCAGAGGTTGCAGTCATAATTTCATCGAATATGAGAGAAATAGTCATTATTTGGCAGTATCGAATTTGAGCCGACGAATGAAAGCACCAATAGTAATAGATGAACAATACTCGGGTCGATCAGTCTAAAAAGAAAAAAGTAAATCAATGCAATCACTCGTCGGGAATTGAATTCAGGTTGCATCTGGAAGCGTTTTGGAAAATTAACGACAGAAATGAATGAGAGCAAAAAAAATACTCTGACAGCATACAAAATTTCCGAGTAACTTTCGATTAAAAATTGCCTGAAATAATGTGAGAATCAATCTCATTCATGGGTCAGTTCTCTAGATATGACTGTGAATGATTCCACAAAAGTTGTGGATGATGGATTGTGGTATCATTTCTGAATTTTTTGGAATTCAACAGCACATTTCATGTGCATTCGAGCACTTACACATCGATAATGAATTGCAATGGAAATCACCACAAATGTGAAACAAAAGAGAAATCATTACTTGTTACCTTATTGTTGATTATATCGGATCGTAGGTAGATACATCCTACCGATCTGAATACTATTATTTGAGGTGCAAAAGCCGCAGTTGCGATACATATTTCTATCATCATCATTCTGAATTTGAGTAAGAAACTATAAGGTGTTGAGCATAATGTGTTCTTGGATCCTAAGGAGGCAGTTTCCTCGAGACATGTGGAGCTTGTTGATTTGAATATTATTCAGATTTCTGATTATTTGTAAATTCAAACAAAGTGGATATCGCGAAATTCCAAAGTTACACTCTACGAACATGTGTTGTAGATGTATAAATTGCAAAATTCCATAAACGGAAAACGCAAACCTCATAATTCTTTCTTCGCACTTCCCTCCTTTCCCTCATTCTCTTCCATTAACTCCTACCGATTCCTCTCCCACGTGTTCCAACATTTCTCTCATCATCGTTTTGATATCAATATGCGAATGACACTTCAACTATAAGTATGGGACCAAATGTATACATAAACTATCATGGTACGGCGCATATCACTAAGAAATGTAAACTGAGCAACGGAGCAAATCACGCAATGGTGTTTTCACCCGGCAGTTTGAGACCGCGTCATATAGTCTTCGTGTCCGCACGCAACTCGCGGATGACTGCAAAAGTGGAATGGGACGTACAAAGACACACGACGGCTATTATCACATGATAGGATTGTCAAATTGTTTGAAAGCGATAGTGACAATAACATAGAACAAATGGGACGGAAAAAGCATGATAGGTTGGAACGGGTGGTGCATAATGTAAATGAGGGTTTAGTGGGCACAAGAGAATCGGAAAGAGAGTGGACTGGCACACTTAACGTGCAGTTCATGCATCGTGGTTTTGTAGGCGTAGCGCGCGCTTTCCAGAGAGAGGCCAGCGGAATGTTAGAGGTGCTCCCAACGACTCCCTTCTCATCATCATCATCATTGTTAGCGTATTTCCGTTGCCAGATTGTCACAATTCGATGTCCACTAATCGTGAACTTGTATCGCTATTGTTGTTTTTATTGTTTGTCGTGTGTCATTAGCATAAGGATATTGGTAATATTATATCAAGCGAATTATTATGCAACCTGGTGTAGTCAATAATGTTAATAGAAGCGTATAAAATTGATAGGGAGAAAAAGTAATAGAGTTATTATTTTTTCTTTCTGCCGGCATCATTGGATGGAGAGGGAATATTCATAATGATTCTGAATCAATACAAAAGGAGTACATCTGAAAAGGAAATGATTATCAGTCAACACTCAGATGAAAAAAGAATTTGATGTAACCAAAACATTCTTCTGGCGCCTTCGTGCTTCGTACAAACTTGCAAGCGGAAAAATAGAAAAAGGAAGAATTGATTGCGAATGGTTATAGTGTGATCACCAAGTGCGACGGACGGGTAGGCATTGAGTGAAAGATATGCTGCAGTATATGGAGAAATGAGAAGAGTTAGAACGAAAAGAGATATTGTAAAATCAATTTTGTCCAATGGCTTCGCGAACTCATTATACATTAAGAGTATATTGATACTATGCAGGGCTCGGAGGATTAACATCACCCATTTTTATACATAATGAATATGTATCGATCCTTCTGCTAATATATTGAATGTGTCATGAAAATACCAACATCATTTATCGTACCCGGTGAATCAGATTTTAGGAAATTCACAAAAATATGAATATATATTGGTGAATACTTATAGATATGTTGAAAATAGAATTCTTTTACACGGAACAGATTTATATGTAGCGGGCGCTGGAGAAAAAAAGGATTGAAGTAGAACAAAAAAATTGTGTATCTCACACTTCTGATTCATCAATAATATAGTGGGCTTTGTCTCAGTTATTTGAATAACGATTTTTACCAGTTGTCAGATCGAATTAAATTATTGCGGAAAAGTATACGAAATTCTTCTCGAAATAAGAATTTCATCCACACATTGTAATCTGGATGATGAATGAAGTTAAGTAAGGATGATCAGTTGTCGATACGAATATCTCATACCATTCTGAAAACTATAGAACGGATACAATTGTACCTATAGAGATGATAAATTTTGGAGCGCGTCTCACTCGAATAATTCCTGTCGACGATAACACGGTCAAGATGTGACGATGATAATTCTGCACAAATAGATGGACAGTTACAAACATGAATTCGTACGTGCGAAAATGCGAGATAGCGAACGAAGAATGGATTCCCTCAACTACGTGCAACTATACTTCAGACACGGTCGATTGCATCAGAAATCCTATTTCTATTTGTTGTTAAAATAATATGCACAACGCTGCAGTCAATGGCGCAATTCTGATTCCCGATTTGACGTAACTGACCGCGTAGCTGACGGGTAAAATTAGTTACTGCGAATACAGCTGTAATCATGCATTGTTTTCAATTGAAAGCATCGAATAGATTTCTTATATATTTTCAAGTGTCTAATGTGTTCCTTACAAAATGTATGTAAATTACATACTGAGGAGGATGTAAAAGAGTCTATAATGTTTGGGGTAGAGATCTGCAAATTCAGAAATGTTCTTGAATAAGCCAAATGTATTCGTATAATTTCGCTTCCGAAGCGTTATTGTCACTTCCACTCCCTTGAAAATGTGTAACGCTTGTCGCATAACCCAACAGTCAGATGAATTTACGTGACTCTTGTTTACGTTCAATACAAGGTGGAAAGCAGAGAAAAAATAGATTTGTGGGCGGGGGAAAACATTTTATATACAAAAGTCCAAAAAACATCCGACTGCACCACATTCTTCTAAATATCAAAGTAATAATTAATGACCTCGAAACTTATAATACTTGAACAGATTTTCCAAACACTGGAAAATACAAGAGAATTAATTCGTTCACATCGCAAGTATGGTAATAATGTATCACGTCATCTCTATTGTATCATTCCGGTTTTCTTTCCAGATTACGTATATAATCCAAAAGAAGCACGATTGCGGAAAGCGATGCGTGAGCAGAGTCGCGAATTGTCAAAGCAATCTATTCTCCAGACAACAATAGCGTCAACGATCGTAAACGCATCAACAAATGTGTGCAACCCGAACAGTGGCGCATCCTCCAGTACTAATTGTGGAAAAGAAGTTGCTGTTGGTGAATCAACGGATTTCTCGAATTATTCACTGACATTCGCGCCACCCACACTACCAGCTGCCGCTGTTTCAACGCTTTCGGGCAATTCTTGTGAAACCACTAGTAGAGTTGTCAATTCATGGCTTCCGATTAGCCATATGTCATCAAGTCCAATGAAATCCATGTTTTCGCAACGAGTAAGTTAGAAATTAATTCGGAAAAATGCGATCGAAGATATTATCCACTAACTATGCCTTTTTCCCAACTTGAAAAATTATTCCCAATTTTGTGATTTGTGTGTGGATATTCAAGACCTACATTCTGACGCTAGAATAGACGATCTATATCCCTCACCATATTAACACACCACCATGGTCTGTTGACCCACGATGAAATCCATATATCAAGAATAGGTGCAGAAAATAGAACAGATGCTGATAAAAATTGAGCGATTTTCCAGCCGACCTGAACAGCAGGAGTATGGAAAAATCGAAAAAGTTGCACGTCGATCAGACTGAAAAATTTGAAGAGACATGAGTTCAAAATCTTCGAATAATCCATTTACTCATACATGCAGAAAATGAACGCATATACATTCCAGAAAAAACGGGTTGGACCTCAACAAGGGTTGACGTTTATCTAGGGCGAAGAAATAAATTTTTTGAGATACCTGAAATTGGCCGGCCCGTCAAATGGATATACCTGGAGAAACGTGAAGGATGCTACGAATTGGGGGAATCACTTCAGTTCTATCAACCGTGCCATCATTACGAAAATGTAAAAATGAGCCTACCAGAACGATGCCCAAACGATACCGTATATTGCCTCTACTAAACCTTGACTGCAGTCATATGCACTTTCAAATTATTTTCATTATATATATGCTACTCGACATCAAGTATCTTACATTCCGACCTAATTTCAACAGTGAGGAAGACCTGCTCACTTGGTACTTTATTATTACCTGACGCACAACTACGATTTTTGAGCTTGATTAAAACTTTATTGTAGTACACCAAAGGTATAACAGAAAAATGATTTTTCGAGAATTGTGGCAATATGTGGATCCCCTCAATGTATTTTTTCATGATCATACTTATGATCAGGGCCCAAAAGACAGCCGTGTATTTCAGGGTTAACAATATATGAGTGAAAATTTAGCAGTCGACAAGACCATTTTCGTTCATGAATAGAAAACCGAATAATTATCTTCTGTCTAAATTTCATTTATTTCTATCAAAACTCTAAAAGCAGTCAATTTTCTGTCACATTCACACCATAATAATATTGGTACGTTTCAACAGACAGAGGATTTCATATCAAACTCTCGATTTCATCAGGTCATTGGATGTTTCCGGCAAGCCCATCAGCTGAAAATATCTGATCAGACGGAAGAGGTTGTGAAAAAACCACCAGAGTGTGTCAGCGTTTTTCCTGCAGCATCTGATACGATTGCATCCAGCTATTCAAATGATTCAGGCGAACATGGAGCAGCACCGCAACTAACAAGCGACACAACTATCGGCGTTCTAGAGAGCAATGAATATTCCGAGGTTGGGGAATTTGGAGATGGACATAAGTGGCATCCCTATCAAGTCAGTACTTTTAGTCGATTACAAAATTAATGTTTAAACCCATTTCAGTATCTATGAGTGCATGTAAGTCTCAATACTCGGTATAGTTGAAACTTTTCCGCGATTTTGATTAGTTGTTTATATCATCAGCTAAATTCAGATTATGAAATCATTATGGAAGGTTCCATGTTTATTTTATGTTGAAGAATGATTCATTGTACGAGCCAAATTTAGTGATGGTACTCCTAGCTTCTACGTGAAATGAATGCAGTGGGATGTCCTTCAATATATATTTATAATTTTGCATTGTGCATTACAGAATGCCACGACAAGTTATCATACGCGCAGTGGACCTTGTTCAAAGATAACTGGTCGACATGAGATGCAAAATGTGAATCTCCATAGCCATGGACTATGGAATCAGTTTCCTGGCGTTCCATTATGTAATGTTTCAAGCATTCTGCGATATTAATACATGGACTCAATATCGACCAATCTTCATTTGCAGTCTGAATTTTACTTCCAGTTTCAATGACACCGCTCAATTCAATGAGACGTGAACCCAGACACATGGTATTCTTACAGAATCAACCGGAACGAAACTGCGGGATACCTACTGATGAATTGCCGCTGACTCACACGCCAAACCAACTGAATATCACTAATCGATTTAAACATGGATATCTGCAATCAAGTTTTCGAGTTAATAGAATATATTTAAGTTCTCAAGAGGAATAGGGAGATGGTGACAATACTCAACACGCTCACATGTTTTTTTGTGTTTTTCTTAAATAGGAAAAAAGTCAGAAAAGTATTGAAGATGCTCCTGAGTGGGAAGTGCCAATCGCAATTCCTTCAACACAATGCGGGACTGAATCACGAATGCACGAACGACAATCAAAGCGTGAGCAGACCAGAGAATATGGAGAGAATGAATCCTTCAATCATCAGCGTCTGTCATTGAGGTCACGATATAGACAACCGTTGCCAGGTTTCCATCAGGCATTTGGTTCAACTGGAATAGGTAGATTTTCCAGGACAGAATTTTTCGCTAATATGTTTAGCGAAAACGTCAGTGATGGTAATAGTGGCGTAAGTATCGATAATCACCATTATGTTGACACTGCAGAAAGTATTCCATCGAGTATTCATCGTTATTACTCAATCGTTTCATTATCCTCCAACAATAGTGATATTATTACCTATTGGGATCTGTCGAATGAGCACTTATCACCTAATGGCAAAGCATATTATAAGGATAAGCGACAAACTGACACGCATGTGAGTTGATCAATAACATTTTTATAGGCCCGAACCATTCCACAGATCCCAATATCATCAATAATGGTGACAATATTGAAGTTGGTGTGCCTAATCATTATAATAAAGTGACGATTTTCACTACACGCTATAACCGTGTTAGACGTACAACATTAAATACTCATCAGTTCTAATGAATAGTTCACATATAATGTGTGGGCGTGAACGTACAAAGATAAATACGCCTCGCTAAAATGAAAAATGCGTTCAGCGGTGGAATGGAGAAATCTCTGAAAGAATGTCATTTATACTGTAAATTTTAATTCTCCAAATTCTGTTGTGACCCATCCGGAACTGTACGTCAAGTAGGTCAATTCACGAAGAATGCTTCGACGGAAATATCAGGTTTTTTCTATATAAATTGGTATTGAACAACTATGTATATCAACTATTGGCTGCCAACGCACTTATATGGCGCCTTTCAGAATCACTCATTAATGAAACATATTTGACGGGCATTTAATTCTCGATATGAAGCTCGTCAGCGGAATAGTATAGAAGACACACATGTTACTGACAGATACACGTAGTTGATATTTCCGTTGAGAATTGTACATCCCACGTGCCTGTGCATAACGCGATATCCACGAAACAATGAACATCAAGAAGAAGAATTTTCACAATATAACGAAATATCCACCAAAATCACTTTCATATTCAGTCATCTGCACATTTCATTACTGTATCAGAAAGAATTCAATGTTGACACCGAAAGCCGCGATATCTACAGAACAATAACATTCGGATGGAGCGGCTGATGTACTTATTTTTGTACATGGGAGTTTGAAAGTCGGGAAGTTATTAGGATTACTTCCCGCGACATTGATTCGATGTGATTAGTTCCCATCTTTATTTCATCATAATGAGTGATAATCTTCAATGTTATTTTTAATTCACCAACAAAACCAATTAGCTTCTGTAGATGGACATTTACATATCGTATACATATTAACTTTTTTTCACAAAGTTAGGGGGCCGCATTAGGATAAATTAAAAATTCAGGATTCGTAAAAGTATGAAACTTGCGAATTTGATCCATTTTTACAACGGTCTATTGTGATGGTAAAAAGTTCATTACTGTCCCATTGTCTCCTAAATTTGGATAAATCGATGAATTATATCCACCTTGATTAATGCCAGTTTTTTGTCGAACTATCTTGTCATCACTCAAATTGATAAAAAAAGTCCCATATATAAAACGTCTATCTTTGCTATATTCATCTCTTATTTCTGAATTTTTTCTTCTTTGTGAGCCGTGAACTCAAGATTTATTTATTCCGTAAGTGTATCTTTTGTTGTGAAGTCAAAAAATTTACTAGAGAGTAGTCCTGAAGTTTACGACGCGATCGTTGATATATTATGCTATGAATTTATTTATAAGAATATAAATTCCTTCCAGACATCTGCACCATCTGGTATATAAGTACGTAATTACTTATTTCGCATTATCTACATTGAAATTACTGTTAGAAAATATTCTAGATTATTCTATTAGTCGACTAAATATCAAGGAAACTAGACTTGACATGCAGGCGGTTCATGCAATAGGTTAATCAGGAAGAGAAGAGATAACTGTATCCAAAAAGAGCATATCAAGATTGAAAAGTAACCCATATATCCATTCATAAGCTATTGGGATCTGGATGTTGATACACTGATATTTCCAATTTCACAGAAAATTATTCCCTCTGATATTTTTTATTCTTTTTTTATGATACCCAATAGAAACAAAATAACATAAGAAGCTATATTGATTTCATCGACGTCATGGTGATGACCCATATCGAATCATTAGGCAGAAAAATAACGCATGATGCGTCACACTCGAATTAATTAGGTAAATGAATGTAAGATGGGACGCTATGTTGTGGATTCGATCTAATCACTTCGTCTGTGAACTGTACGACTAGCAACCAACCTTTTCACCTATATACGGAGGAAAGGGTATGTTTAGATAGTATTGATCGTTATAAACAATTGCAGCCAGACAATTCTCAATTGTAATAACTGAAAAAAGCCCTGTAGTTCTACACCCCTCTTCTTGGATTCGAAACTATTAGAGATAAACACTCACTGCACATTCTTTCATTTGAATTTCCACACCCTGAAAGCCAAGTGAATGTCCGCCGGATAGAAGGCTGCGGAATTAGATGCACTACTCCAAAACCTTTACAGTTTTGAAGGACCACTACACCAACTTCGAAACGTTGATGAAGATATATAATACGTGTAAGGGGAGTAACCAAATTCATTAGCTCCAAATCTCACGCCCAGACGTGATCAGCTGACGCCTTTTTTTTTTCACGAAACTGTGAAATCTCAGGAATAGCTATAACTTTTATTTTCATCGCTTCCGTACCATTCTTCACCAGACGTAATCGCAATATTTCTATGCAGATTTCACGGACTTATGTTTTGTTTACGTACATGTTTTTTTGCAATGTTTCTTTGAGGAAAAAGAAAAAATGACAAAAAAATATTCACTTCTTTTGTTTAGGAGATTACACTAGACAGTATCAAAGCTACTTCGGAAAAGACATAAATCCTAGAGCAAGTTCAAATTTTTACAGGGGAAAAAAAAAAAAAAAAAAACACCAATAGAATTAGATAAATAAGGTGAATGAAGTGTTTTACAATTCTTCGAAGATAATCTATTAATTCCTGTATGAAGCCATTTTTCATAATTTTTTTATTTGTAAAAGATTTCTCAGACAATAGTAGATAAACCAGATATAAATACATATTTTTGTGTTCATGATTTATCATTGATGAGCCGGGTTTTGTGTATTCATCATGAAAGAAATGAATAATCTGGTCATGCTATCACCATCATAAGTATCCCTAGGGATGTAAATGCAAGACTACTTCATGGCGGATTCCACTATGAAAATAGTAACAATGGAAAATTCTTCAAAGATATATGTACCGTGGAGTGAAGAGGCAGAACCAATTTTCGAATAGTATGCAATGCAGAACAGTTTTAAACGTAGGATGATGAATATAGAATTGCAATGATATAATACCGAGCCTTTCTCCGACTCTGTCGGCTATCTGAGTTAGAACAGCAATCAAATTAACAGATCGGAGAATCGACGAAAATGTTTTCAGATATCCCACTGATTTGAAAACCGTGAATAGAAACATGATGATCGATCTCTAATTTCTCTCACATTTATTCTATTGTATTTCCAAAACTACCAGTCAATATCTCGGAGAGCAATCAAACGAAATATCATTATATTGTATCAATTCTACTTGGAGAAGAGAGCAACTTTGCCCATCTATTCATGATTTCACTCATTATATATGCAAAATTCGATTGGTCGTTTATTAGCTGTGAAAGAGAAGAAGAAAATGGAGATTGATGGTTGACGATTATACATAATTGTTGTGTATCCTTCCACAACTTTGATTCGATTTCTTAGAAACAAAAGCTGTATAAAAGCTACTAGTACTGAAGGAAGTTGTAAATGATAACAATTACTATCACATGACAGTTTGAAAAGAATCTGGTTGTACATCAGAGTAGCTCATAGAAATGAACGCAACCAGAGTTCGTCAATTCATTTCGAAAAATAAACAAAGAAATATTTTCGGGTCGTCAATGTATATAGGATATAGAATCCAATTAAGTTAGAACAAAGCGATACAATACAAAAGTAATGCAATGAATATTCATAACTATGGATTATGATGAATACAAAAGAATAACATTTAATGTAAGAATCTTTTTCTCTGTGTGTTCCTGACGACAAACTGTACAAATAGCAAATGGTTCCCGACGGTTATCTGCCGACATCAGTGTTCCCGTTTCCCACATCCACAGACTGTTTACGTGATAATATTGCCATATCACGAAAGGGTTTGCCGACGGCTCAAGAAATTACCGTACCGGAAGACTGTTATTGGATAGCACCAAACATTGGAATTCCCATACCAAATATTGCTGATCCGGTAATAAAATTGATTTTGTAAGGATTTTTGCATAAAAACAGTTAAATTGATGATGTTTTTCTTGTCCGATTGCTCGATTTCTTTTCAGAATTATGTGGCTTTTATGGATTTGTCGCATCGTTTGAACTGTAATTGGACGCATCCTGGCTCAATCTTGTCCCATGATTACTCTCCAATAATTAGTAATTCTCCTGCAATCATAACGCCCGAAGTTTTGCCATCGTTTAATGAAAAAGAGAGAACTGGAATGACAGCGTCCAGCATTGACAGTGAAACATATTCAATGCGCGACGAAAATAAAAGTAAGAAAAATGAGAAAGTCGGTACAAAGGAAATTCTCGCTGAAGAAAATATTCAACAAAGCAACAATGATGATGATGACAAATTGATCAATGTCGATGATATTGATCCGTGAATAGCCACCCCCTCTTTTTGCATTTACGGTGACGTTGTGAATCATCAAATTGATTGACTCGAATGTTATTTCATTGAATTTTAATACGTTGCAAATATTCATTTGTTTTTTTCTGTCTTATATTGATGTACGTCTATTAATGTTTCAAATATTGAAGAGGTCCATTGATAATGAATGTGTTTTTATGCTATTGAGAACTGATGTTATCTTAAGTGAAAGATGTATGAGGAATAAAAAATATATGGCATATATAATGCGGCATCTCTCAAATATAATAAAGTGAATTCATCTATGGAGATCTCATGTCCCAAACCTCAGGCACAGCATCTTCATAGTTCACTATGGTTTCGATCTCAGCTCTTTCTTTACATCCGCGACAGAGATACTGTGCTCAGCGGCTAAAGGATACCAGACCGACAGGCGTCGGTCGAAGTGTTATAAAACTTTTTTTTTCGAGCCCACAGAGCGCAACATTAAACATTGATTAACCAAAGAATTTTTATGGTCATGAGTGTATATATACATATATATATATATATATATATACGCGTACGTGTGTATATGCATAGACAAGTATATTTATGCATGCTGCCGATAGCGTATTCATTCCCCATTGTTGAATACCGAAAGAAAAAATAAAAAGAAATGAATCCCCTCGCCTTTTATTTACTCATTGTGCTGTAGTTTTGGAAAATACTATATATGAAACTTCCGACCGATTTCTTCGAATATATTCCGTTGTAATATGTATATACACTAAATTCAAAAACGAGAATAACTGTAACTTTGTGAAAGAAGGAAGATAATTTATTTTGTGGTCGACATGTCTCTTCAAAATTTACTTCGGTAGTATAATAATATTTCAGAACTATTAAGAACTATCAACATGAATGCACTTCCAGGGTATATGGATAAATAACGCAAGGTATGTCGATAACATTGCAGACAGAATATTCAGTGCACGAGGTTTTTAAAAGGAATATGTGTTGGGATACGAATCGCAGAAGCTATTGCAATCTCCTTCTTTTCACTTACACAAATTGAAGAATAAGTTATGTTACAGATGGATAGATCATATAAATTTCGAACTCACTATATTTTTAGAGAAAAAAAAAAGGTTCGATCACTTTTTTACCATCGACATGATAATCGAGGAAAGCGCAAAAATGAATGATAAAACCAAAATAAGAGAGGAGAAATGCACGAAGAATGGGTGGTTGATGACATTACTATGCAATCACAATGAAGAAAAGAGGCGTGTCTTTTAACTGAAGTGAAAAAGTAGCTCCATCCAATAATAAGTTGACCTCTCCACCATGCCAGCAGGTAAAGAACCAATCATTAGACATCAAGCGCCATCGTGACGAGTGGCCCTCAGGAAAGTAATACTAATAAACCAACAAATTATCACTTTGGTCAAGCTGGTGCAAGAGATGGTGGGCGGTTGTTAGTTAAATATTTCAGTAATGTAACTCACCTATACCACCGAAGAATCATTCGGACTGAAGAGTGGCGGGTTTGTTTCACCAGCTAGTGTGAAATATCGCGCCCAAGTGTTACCAAGCGCATCACACCAACGCTTTTCAACATATATTTCTATATGATCATTCCTGATTTTTAGTGAGAATAATGTATCAGCCATGTATCTCTTCACTACATGCAATTTGTTCGCACGAACATTTGAGTGTATAATTTAACAGTATAATAATTACTTTGTTTAGTTACGTGTTAGTGTGTTTTCGTATAGATGCTATTCGCAAGGTAGGATAGAACAGATTAATCTTTCATGTTCCTCTAATTGATGGATTAATCAAACGACTATTGAAGTATATCACCCAAAAAGGAGAAGGCATAATATACAACATTTGTTGATCTATATACAAACGTAGTGGTATGAACGTTTGAAAAAGGTGTCATTTGTGCATGCACTTTTGTAAATTTTATGGATTTTATATGTGTGGTCAAATCAATGTGAACAAGGTGACCATAAAGGGAGAAGCCGAGATGCAATCCAGTGCCACCTCGGCGTTAGATATCACTGCAACCAGAACATCTAATTGTCGAACTGAAGCAGACCACAAGAGTGTTAATGATAATCGTGATCAAGATCGAAATGGTGGTGAGGTGAGACATTGCTTCGCCTCCAATCACACTCTCTCACTATCATTGGAAGATCGTGAATTATGGATAAGATTTCAGTCCATCACTAATGAAATGATTGTAACGAAAAATGGCAGGTATGACAGACGTTAAGACGATTGGTCACATATTCCTGAGAAAAGTTTTTTTGAAATCTCATCAGTGTGGTTTGATGTGATGTGATTTTATATTACAGGCGGATGTTTCCAGTTGTGAAAGTGATAGCGAAAGGCCTCGAGCCCGCGGCAATGTATACCCTGCTTCTGGAATTCGTACAAATTGATCCACACAGGTGAATCAAAAAACTTTTTTTCTGAACTTTTCAGCCTGCGCAACCAATTATTGGTGATCTTACGGAAAAATATTGATATAGATGGAAGTATGTGAACGGTGAATGGGTACCGGGTGGGAAAGCGGAAGTAGCACCACCGAACCCGATTTATATTCATCCGGAAAGTCCAAATTTTGGGGCACATTGGATGAAGGAAGCAGTATCGTTTGCAAAAGTCAAGCTCACTAATAAATCTAACGGTAACGGACAAATAATGTTGAATTCGTTGCATAAATATGAGCCGCGTGTTCATTTAGTTAGAGTTGGAGCAGAGGAACAGAGAACGGTAATGGACTCATCTTCATATAGACATGCAATAGAAAAGAATAATTTCCGTTGATTGTATTGTATTCATTTGAATTGATGTTTTATATAATTTCGCAGGTTCTCACCTATCGATTTCCCGAAACTCAATTTATAGCTGTAACTGCTTATCAAAATGAAGAGGTAACAGGACTGAAGATCAAATATAACCCGTTTGCAAAAGCTTTTCTCGATGCGAAAGAAAGACCAACTGATCAACAAACTTATCCACAGTGTATTCATCTATCATTCAAATTATTTGTATCATTGAAAATTATTGAAAATAGTTTAATTTTCTCATTCTTCTTATACTCAATATGAGCAGATACGAGCGGTTGGTTCCTTCCACAACCGTCGATGAGTTATGATTACAGTTCACCATCGGCAGTCGGCATGATCCAAAATCAACTACCAAACTCGTCAAATAATACATCGAACACCACAACATTATCTATCACCAATCATAAAAGTTCGTGCAGAACATCGCCGTACACCATAAGACACAAATACGCACAAGAAGGTTACTAATGAAAAACATTGTACCATCCACATTCCTTTTCTACACAACTAACTTATTACTTTTGTCTTTCTTGCATTCAGAAGAAAATGTCGATCCTTATGGTGGTACACTACCACTACTTCACTCAACCCCGTATGTAACTGCCAATTGGTCATCACGTTCTTCGGAGACTCTACCTATTAATCCAACTGTACCACAAGAATGGCCATCATCACCTCTACCATCACCAACGTCACCGTCATCATCTGGCATTTCATACTCACAAATTCCACTCAACCGTCCTGGCACATCAACAACATCCACATCGACATCCACATCGTGCGGATTTTACATACCGCAAGCATCATCAACAATTTGCAATCCCAGTTCTCATGAACATACACACGTTGTGGAGTCCACCAATTGGTTACATCCTGGTTCAATATCTGAACAACTTCAACAGCATCAATCATATTTGAATCTGAATCTTCATTTGCATCACCACGTACCCACACATGCACGTCGATCTCCTGATCTTCAAATTATTCATCAGTCATCAATCCATGAAATAGGGAATCAAAACGCAATTATAGAAACGGAACATGAATACAATCAGGCATATCAACAGCCAGTGAATGCTGATAATGATGATCAACAATCCCAACTGCTTCAATTACAGTTGCACAATGATTCATCATCACCTATGAATCCCGAACAATATGATGGAACAAAGCTTCATCATGATATAGTCGGTTACCAAGACCTAAATAGCCAAAATAATAGCAACCACCGAATGGTGAATGATGAGAGGCGATATAGTACTGCGCTTATTGATCATCATCACCGTAATATCACATCAACGCGTCCAGAGAATAATGGCGATAATGCGGCAAGTGATGATAGTCAGAGTTGGACGCCACTAACACCACCTCTTGTCACGCAGAATACAACTATTTAACGTAGAACTACATTGAAGACAGTGAATTACTATTTATAATCAATCACCATTGATACGATCGATGGTTATTGTATGGATTTGTTTGATGACGTCATTCGATTAATCTAGATTTCGGAAATTGTCAATAATCCTAAAGAATGGAAAATGATAGAGTGTAATTTTACGCAATTCTGTGAATATTCTGATCGAAATAATACAGGTAAATGTTAAGTGATGCAAATTGATGTGATAATAGGACTGTGAAGTAGAGAAGTTCGTCAATATTATCATATTGTCCATTGCCACAGTTAAACTAGCCAAACCAATGATTACTCATACATTCCCGTGTCCATTTAGTCTGGCAGACCCAACACCACTGGAAACCACATCCTGCACGTGTGCACACCATATGCATACAACCACCTGCAACAAGTGAAGGAATAAAATTTTCGAATTGAGATAACTCAAATAAAGATGTCTCACCATCACGTTCTGTTGGCGTTCTACATTTGGGGCACGGTTTAGTTGATTTCAAGATAACGTTCGCAGTTGCATCATCCCATTTGGCCTGACAGAAATAGATTACATTATGAATAACTAATTGGTAATTAATTGTATAAATATACAATACTGTTCAGTCAATTTACATCTTTAGCTCTCACTGGATCAATAGAATAAACTCTGGAATGACATTGTGAATTCGAGATAGTCGATTGTTGTTCATAACACTCGCCAATGTGATAACCGCTTAAACAATTTCTGCAAAATACATACTGAAACGACCATGGATATATAATAAAACTAATTTCATTCACGCCAATAGAGTAAAGTAAATCATCAGTCTGAACGCACTATCTCTACAAACTCACACCACATCCACCGATACATGTGATTTTTCGACAATTTTCATCGTTGTTAACATTAGCCGGAAGCGCTGGTGGTATTATCCCCATTCCACAATCTGGGCGCGGACACAATAAGCCGCCTGCTCTTAAAACATATTCTTCTGTGCCAAAACGCTGATATTGTTCATACTAAATGGTGCAATGGAACATGAATATGTATACATATACAAATATATTTATGTGTGAAGGCAAATTATGTTCCACAAAATTGGTTCGTACATGAATGGGAGTTAAAATCCGAAAATGATGAATTTCTTTTATGAAGGAATCATCACATCCAGCTGGACAAGAAAGTGTGTAATACCCTGTATCGATATCGAATTCGAATTGACGTTCCAACAGCCGTACAGTACAATAATCTTTGAAACAGTCTAAGCACGTGACATGAGCAGCTTTGCACGGGAATACCAGCACATTGTCTCTGATTAATTAAATAAGAACATGAAACAATCCATTCGTTGCAACACTTTGTAAACCACATATGAACAATTTTGAATCACCTGATGTCAGTACACGCGAGACACGGTATGCGTTTGAAATTTGGTCTGATGAGATAAAGTGGTACAGCTTCATCATTTTCACCGCGACTTGGATGACTAGCACATTTGAAGTAGAATTGTGCAAAAGGGACAATTTGATTGTCGATATTTGTGTCAGTGGATGGCCATCGATCAAGATGGCAACGATCATTTTCACAATGGATCGTAATCCGATTCGGTCGAATTACATCAGGCCAACTTTGTGGATCTCTATCAACAGTTACTGCCCCACTATTACATAAAGCACACTTTACTCTAAGTTTTCCTGGTTGAACTGACTTGCATGGAAGTGAACAATAAACGGAGAAGTGCGCTCGTTGATGCGATTGGTCTAAAAAGAAGTAACGCGTTAGTTTGCATCGGATAGACAATATGTTAATAATTGAGTAAGCACACTAACCACGCGGTAATGCAATTTCGAATTTGTCAGTAACATTCATTGATAGATCTCCAAGTGTTTCATTTAATGGTTTACTTCCGGTATCAAAGAATTCGTCGGAAGATTCTGTTGATAGTTCTGTGATTGTCTCAGATGAGCAGATTTCTAGTTTTTGTTTTCTCATAGGAACTCTCACTGCGTGCAATATGCTCTGCTCTCCCAAATCGCAATTCTGTGGGAATCGGTTTTAGACATGAGTGTTTGAATAATTCAGATCAATAATCAGAAAGGATTCAACAATATCTACCTCAATTATTATCGAATTGTGCAGCTCTTTTCCTGCAAATATTATTTTTATATCATCTGGTGACATTCCCATTTGTGGTGCTACAATTTCTTTAACATTTCTTATATCCCATCTTGGATCCAAATCGACAGATAGTGTATTTCCAGTTTGTGTTTTAACATAAATACTAAGTGTATTAGAAATTTTATGTTTTCCAAACCAAATCAATTGAAACATTCTGGAAAATGCAGTTCTAAAGAAATTTATGAAAAAATTCATTTGTGCCAATACAAATCGATAGTATCTACTGCGTATATTAGGTCTGTCGTCAGTAACTCATGCTCCGTAACCTCAAGAATCAAACTGGTTGGGTTGTTTTCGATATTTACGTCGTAATTTAAGGCGAGTTCTCAAAACGTTATAACGTTGAAATTGCTACGACGAATATATCTGCAATATTGATTCGGTAATTCTTATGTTATAATCATTCAGATGAGGGACAGGATCCGTCGATGGTTTTCACTTTTTCAATAAAATTATATATTTATATTGTAACATATGAAACTCTTTAAGAATGAAGATAATTGATACTTCATTTCAAATCTTTCATGGCTGGTGTTAAAGTCATCATCTCATCGATTATTTTTCGTTTCTCGTAATCATTCTTCAAACTTCCCCAAAGTAATTCTACCTCTTTCTGCTGATGATTCTATGGAAAAATATCAATAATTAACAATTGGTCATTCGATGCGTAATATTATTATCGCTTATTTTTTGTCAATTGAAATCGATATTTACTTTGATGAATAGAAAACAATGTTTCATAGTGGCACCAATATACAAGATTTCAACCGATACATATCTACCACCAATATCCGTTATCGTAGGAATGACTGTTGTCATGAAATTGTGAGGTCCATGTCGGCCTCTCACAAGAGCCATTCTTGTATTCGTATTGCAATATGTTGCTGAAATACAATATTTACGTGATGCTGAAAACTGTTTGCACAATAAATTTAATTTTCGAAAGGACATAAAAGAATTTTCCAAACAAAACCACGTGCTCCAATTGCTAAATGTACTCCAGTTTTATTCGTATAAGAATTGATATGCCGTGAATATCACTTAAGGTGACGTATACTACCGCATTCTATCCGTTTTCTCCCGACCCACCGTCTCATGTACTGAAAATCTAGCTCAATATCTGTTTTGTCATCGAATGCATATGGTTTTATCATCAATTTTTATTGGAATGTTTGATAAACAAAGATAAAGTGAAAATTGACATATCTGTTCTGAGATATCTATCTATCCATGTTGTTAGAATCTCATCAAAAACTTGAAAATAACATATATTTTTGTAGGAAATTTTGCGTCACATCCGATCACGATTTCATCAATATCTGTATCTCTGACATCCCTAGACAGAATCCGAATACTTTATATTCGACCGTGGGTATACAGTAATAAACTTCCTCATTCATTTAATTATTAATTCTGTACAATCATTCACCAGTAAATCCTGACTTTATTGCGGCTTGACCGAAATCTCCATACAATTGTTGGATCTTCTCCTGAATTGCATATTGCAATGCGGGGGTTTTCAATACCAGTAGTTTTTCATCCTTGTCCTTCGGGGTGACCCCAATAACAATATACCTAGAATGTATTCATTTCATCATACCAAATTTGAACACACAGAGTTTTGCAATGAGAATGAGGATTCCACTAACCTATTTTTAAATCTCACCATTCCAAAGTCAACGTGATAATGATAACGTAAACATATTCACAAGTGCGAAGATACCCATGGGTGTAAATATATCTAGATGCTCACCTGCTCCACAGTTTGACAATCTCCAAAAATAAAAATCCCCAGGAGTTGTAAGAATCAATGGGTGTGTTCAGCCGAACTAAGCCCTGAGTATCCTAACTAATACCCGTATTCATAGTTCTCTCCTTATCTCAAGGAAGAAGGGCGCCTTGATGAAGACTTCCTTGAATCTCAGAGGCGTCCTCGTTTCATAGTCAGAACTTGACTCTCCCTTCCAGAAGGAAGCCGTATTTAGGGATATGTGATTGCTTATGGTGGTAAAACGGCTGATCGAAGCACCACTCGGCTATATTTAAAACTAACT
>JAPYZH010000371.1:0-72566 GCA_030523085.1 Meteorus colon
AGATATACAGTACAGTTTACGGTATTCATACCATATTAAACATAATGGACTTAAAAAAAAAGCGTGTAAAGACATGCATTCTCAAAGCATTGTAAATTTTTAATTTTATTGCGGTATATACTTCTGAACTTTCCGCACTACCGTATTATTCCAATGGTAACCTGCCGTCAAATATATCCTATTTTAGCCATAAGTTACTACTCAATTGCGGTACATTACTGTACAATTATGGTACTTTACCGTACAAAAACGGTACTCTTTCACCGTATAATTATAGTATTTGACCGTACAACAACGGTAAATTACCGTACAACCACGGTATCTTACCGTACAACCACGGTATCCTGCCGTACAATCACGGTACTTTACCGTACAATCACCGTCATTTACGGTGTCATACTGTATTACGGTAAACCACTGTACGGTAAATGTACCGTAAATGTACCGTACATTACCGTACTCTACCGTACTTTGGATCCGTCAGGGCATCCTCTGGCTTCCTTTCCGTCGAAACAATCGTGGATGCGCCTGGCACAAATCTTTCTCTGCCACCCATCTAGCAGACAATATATCCCGAGCCTATCGCACAAGTCCTTATTGAACAGCTACGGATGTCCTTGTCTTGCCAATTTTGAGTCTTTCCCGTGCCGTTTCGAAAGATCTAGTTTTCATCCTGCCATGCCACGTATTTTTTCTCCTCATCCATATTCTTCTTGAACACCTCCAAGAACTGTGTACGCTCTAATTCAATACGTGGCTGTTCAATGACATACCGTACAGCATTGCGTAATTTATACAAGAACCCGATGTCGTGTAAAATTTTCCACAGTGTTTCGCGCTTGCCTCCAAATTGGACTTTATTCTTAGTAAATGAAAAAAAAATCAATTAAAATTCATGAAATTCGAACCGAGATGCAATTTTGAGAGAGTTGAGGTAATTAATGAAAGGATTGATGAAGAAGACAGAAGTATGGAACGTCTCTCGATAAAACTTATGGGGATATAGCACAAGCCTACAAAGCACTCATCTTTTATATTCTCAATGAATCATCGATAGAAACATTCAAATGAATTGTGAAAAAATTGAAAGAAGTAAAAAGAATTCATAGATCTACCTCAACTGTTTGAGAAGTGTGTCAAGTGTAATCGAGCTACTTATCGATCAGAAAAGTACATGCAAATGCAGAACCAACCATGCGAGGAGGAGTATTGGGCGAAGAGATATTGAATGAAATTGCATACAGTTATGAGGAGCCATATATATAAATTATATTTCGAATCGTTGATCTGATATCATCATCACAATCGCGTTTAACTCTTGCGCGGGGTCTACATACTGTATATTCTATATTTTGTTTAAATACAGTATCACTATATTTATTTCTAGAGGTTGGTAACCCCACAATAACCACAATCAGAAAGTCGCCATCAGCACGCATGCGCGAGTGAGCAAGTGGGAGGAGAATCAGAGTGAGAGAACCAGAGCCCACCCAAACAGTGTAGCGTGTAGCAAGATCCTGAGTAAATTGTACCCCATCTTTGTGACCGTTTCCAATGCTTTTCAATTCTCTCTTACGGCAAAGAGTCACAAAGTGGGGGTACAATTTACTCACGATCTGGCTACACTGCACCCAAAGAGTGTAGTATAATATACTATACTCTTTAAGACCACTCGTGATCCGAACATCCGAAAGTACCTCTACCCTCCATAATCCGAAAGGCTCTCTTCACTTGGCGGCGGTAAATGAATTTTACTGTTTTTTTTCTTAACTAATTCGTTTGTTCGTCGTTAGTTCTTGATTGTTCGATCAAATTTGATGTTTGCCCCATCTTTTTTCCTTGATGATTAATTTTTTAATTCCATAACTAATTTCCATGTTCAAATTACCGTTACTGCTCATGCGTGAACGTGAAGAATTACGCGGTCTATTCGAATCTTGTTAACAATAAAAACAACAACCACAATAATGATAAAATTTACAGAAGACTAGCATTCTCCAAATAACCTACTCTCAATTTTCAAGTTGTGTAGAAGGTGTAAAAAAATCAGGAGCACTGTATATATCGAATTAAACTGTGACAAAAGTTTCGTGAATTAATAATAAGACAAAAGCCCAATTGAAAAGTACATTATATTTGAAACTGAATGATATAGTCAGAACAAATTAAAGACATATAATGTTAATAACAAAGCAATAAATATGAGCAATATATATATATATATATTGAATTAGGGGCTTAATTTTTGAAAAAAAAACCTCGAGCTTTGATCCGCTCTGATATGTTGCACAACTGTTCTTCTGTTCTAATGTTTAAATAAATGTATTGGGAAAAAATTGTATTTAGAAAATCACAAAAGTTAAAAATGATGTTTAACACCACGTTTAACTAATTCTGGAATAATAAATTCGTTGAAACTCTTATGGGATGTTCTGGTTATTGAATACATAAGTTGAGTTTTATACGAATATTAGAAGAACCGAATTGATGTTACTAATTTTATTTAATATGCTACTGGAAAATTGATAAAATAAAAAAATTATTGAAATTTTTTATTAATTTCAACAAAGCTGGATTTTCTCCTAAATTCAAGCTCAGGTGCTCGAAATTTTCACGATGATACATGTTATTTATTATTATTGTTTTTTTTGTTAACAAGATTCAAATAAGCCGCGTAATTTTTCATGTTCGTCCATGCGCAGCAATAGTAATTTGAACGTGAAAAAGTAACTATGAAATAAAAAAATTAATTATTAAGGAGAAAAAAATCGAACAAACCTTTTTTACGATCGAACAATCGATAACTAACAAAGATTGATTTAAGAAAAAGAAAGGCAACAAGAGGTAAGGTTTGTTAATCAAAAATAATGAATAATTAATTATTAAGCCGTATTTATGATCGAATATATCATCAATAATAATCGAAAAAATGATAATTGATCGGAATAAAATAATTAAAAGGATAGAAGTTAAAATTTCTAATAAGGGGGGTCAAACTAAGAATGAAATTTGTTTAATTAATTGAAAATAAAAAAAAACGAACAATTCATTTGCATGTTCGAACAATAACGAACATTTGACGAACAATCAATGAAAAATTTAAAAAGTTCAAAACTTAAAATAAAAAAATTCAAGTGGGGCTAGATTCAGTGAGCCAACTCTTACTCTTTGTCATTGACCAAATGACCAGTTCGACTATAGCACGGAAATATCGTCATCAGAAGAGAATCTTCCTGCCATAGTCTGTCATCGTCACGTCAGAAGTTATGTACAGTATCAGATGATCCATCAGAAGTAAACAACTTGTCGATGATTGTTCCATACATAATCAATGAATATATTTTAATTCTTTTGTCTACAAAAACATGTCAGAAAAATATGAAATAGCTCAATTCGCCGACGCTTGTTGGCAAGATGTATTTGAGAAGGTTAAAGGTGCTGCGGTATATATTGACCATGCTGCTATCGAATGTCTTCATTGGTACCATGGTGATAAAGCCTATTTGTCATTGATTCACGCTGGAGCACATTCTGTTCATGAAATGGCCATGTATAATTTTCAGGTATTCAATAATCCATTAATAAATTGTTGAACTATCAATATATCATTGTGGTTGCTGATGGTTTTTTTTTTATCCCTATTTCCAGTATGTGAAAGTTCAAGGCACGAAGAAAGCAGTGGTTATCATTACGTCAATTGATCCGGCATTCTACCAGAGAACTTTAAATTTGATTATAGAAAAAAATATATTTGATAGTTGTACTGTTGTATGTGGAATCCATAATACAGTTCTTCAATTCAATTCAATGTCACAAGATGATATCGAGGATAGTTATGAAAGATTGCGGAATAATATTCTAAATTGGATAGATCGCGATAGAGATGAATCGGAAGTAAGTCTCAAAGTTTTATCACAGTGGTGCTATCATCTGAATCCAAGTGATGAGTTTGTTCATTAAGATAATATTATAATGAAAGAATCATAAACATAGATATTCACTTTCTTTGCATTTGCAGAAACCGCATGTAGAAATTATGTTTCGGCCAATATTCATCGCTCCAATAACTAAAAATATATTTGTTGCACCGCCGTTAGAAAAATTAATGCCACCAATTGATGGAGTAATAACTGACGATCATGAATTGAATATAGACCATTTTGTAAGTTCACTGCACAGTCTCCTCACTCATTTCAATGTCAAAGAGGATATATATACATTAGGAAAATTTAGTGAATATGTTGGTGGAAAATTGGAAAATTTGCCAGCTGGTGTTGATAGGAGAAAGGTAAAATGAAAATGAAAGCATCGCCGTCACTGTAGATCAATAATTTATCTAGTATAGCAATTCAACTTTGTTTTTCTTGTTTTGCTAGCGATTAGTAGGAAAATCTAGCGCTACGGTAATACTTATTGACAGAACATTAGATTTATGCACTGCGACGAGAAATAACACTGAATGCATTTTATCTAGAATCTTGTGCACCTTATCCCATTTGCCAAATCACAACAATGATGTGGCAGTCAGTATGAGTCCACTCTGTCCAGATTTACAGGTATTCACTAGTTTATTTTACTGCAAACCCTTCGAATGTAATATTACATCCCCTGTACTATGATACCGTCTATTAATCTATTGAATTCCCATTGCAGGACAGTCCATTGTTAATGACAGTACCTGGATGTTTAGCCACAGACGATACTGCCAAAATTAAACTGCTTATTGCTAATAAACAGAAAGATGTATTACTTACGTTGAATAAATGGCTGTTCGAAATGTCTCCTAATGAGATGCAAAGTCCAAAAACTCGTGTTTCGACACGAGTCACTGCACACAGTTTAGAGAAATTGGTGCATAAAATTCGAGACTCTAAGAGTATCGATGATTTGGCAAAATTTAGCAAACAACTACAGGTATACTCCGGTATAATGAATGAAATTGAATACCAGTTTAAAATTTACATCAAGAATGCTCAACTATTTTGGCATAACGTTTCAGATTATTATTGCGGTGATACAGTCTTTAAAATCGGGAAAAACTGCACAATTAGATTTGCTTGTCAGTTTGGAAAAATTGGTTCTCCAAAATATTGCTGTTAGTCGAGAATCAACAAGCGTTTTATCACAGGTAAATTGTAAATGAAAATGAGTGCGTCGCAGTCATGTAATTCTATATATTTTTATTCCACTGTGGTAATTATTACAGATAAGTAATATTATCAAAATGCGGCGAGCTAGAGGCATTGATATGGAAAATCTGTTTGTTTTATTGATTCATATATATTCTTTGGCTGGAGATGATATAAAATTCTCTGAACAACAAGAAAGCCAACTTAAACGTGCATTGACAGAAGCGATATTCGAAGATATTCAGGAGTTCAATGAAAACGTTCCCACACATGAAGTTTCTGTTTATCAACAAACACTCCTCCTACTCGGTAATTCCTGTATTACTTATTCGCTTCATGCCTAGGTGGATTTGCTTTCAAAACCCCACAAAAAAAGACATAGAACTTGAATGCTTTCAATATCTCTCTGAGAATCTCCCCTAAATTTCCTATAATGTTTTCCCAGCACATATGAGTTTAGTTTGATACAATTCGAACTTCCGTTTGTCTTTCATTAATCGTAAAAATTCTCTCACGTATACATTCTGGAGAAGCAAAGAAAAGTGAATTCACCTAGTCGGAATATGCAGAGACTCTTTCAAGGAAGCGCCTCATTCCATATTTTCTATGATAGGTGTTACAGAAAACACAGCAGCTAAAATATCGGCGGAACGAGTCACAAATGAAGTGATGCAGGTGCTTCACGCGGTCGCAAAACAAAGGAGAAATTTGAAGGATTATGGGTGAATTACGAAGTTTCACATCAAAAAATGTTTTATATTCTTTCAATACATTTGTATCTCATACATATTCAATAAATTGTCAGATCTGCGATCACAAGACCATCTCCCCAAGAAATGGCGCAATGTTACAGCTTGATAGAAAGACTCTTCAATGATTTGTTGCATCCCACGAAACCGGAAATTAAAGATTTGCAACGGAAAAACGGATCACTAATTTCGGCAGGGTTTAAGTTCGTATTCAATCTTTGTTGTGGCGACAAATCTTCATTCTTTTACTATATTGTTCCCATCGTTTCTCTATTAATATAACTATATTTACAGTCTATTAATGAAAGGGAGAGCAGTACATCATCCGACAGATAACCCATGGATTATTATCTATGTTTTTGGCGGTATAACAGCGGAAGAGGCGAGGGTTGTTGAGGAAATATTATCACAACGTAATGATATTCCACAGATAACATTGGGTGGATGTAGATTATTGAATCCAATGGATGTTGCCGATACAATATTATTGTCGAATGTAAATATGTCGAAGATATAATATATATTTCTTTATTGTTCTTAGATTCATATTGATCGAGTTTTATCTGAATACTATTGTAAAATAAGTAATGAAAATCTAATTTTGGTTCTCACTTTCATTAAACTATTCAGTTCGTAACGAATCTATGTTACGTTTTTTATCAGTATCCCAAACAATACCATTGAGGCCTATTATATAACTAAGATGAATGATACTTTCGGAAGATTGAATCGAACATGTTAGTTTATTTTCATTTGAGCGGATGAATTTTATTCCACAATTTATATTTCCTATTTTACACTCATTAGCACACGTAATTACACCTTTCCCATTTATATTCGAGTCATCGTGTAATAGTCTTGTATATATTAAAGGAACTTTGGACGTAAATGTGTGTTTTTGGATGATTTCCAGAATATTTTTGATATACTTATCAATCATCCAGTCTCCTCCACTTTCTCTATCTTGCCAGTAATAGGAAGCAATACTATCAATAACTACTATTCCAATTTTGTCATTTTTCAACAAAACATCATTCAATGTTTGTATTGTCAAGAAAAACTGATGTCTACTATAGCAATTTATAATGCTCAATCTACTCATCGACTGTTTGACAATATTTTCTATCATTATCTGATTAGCGCCAATGTTCCTATGTTTATTGAACATGTCCACCAAAAAATCTCGAAGTCGCAACATCATAAAATGATGATCTGTATTTATGAATAGAACATCAATTCCAAGACCACCTATCAACTTGTCATCATGATGAGTGGGTAAAATACATCTAGCGATGAGCTGTGTCAATAAAGTTGTTTTGCCACTCGACAAATTTCCACACACCTCAACGGTTTCATTGCTGGATAAACCATTAGGAAACAATGTCTTCTCAATATCTCGTAGTGTAGGCCTCACTTTAATCCTGCTAAGAAATTGTAATCCTGATTCGATGTTGGTGTTTCGCTCCATGACGTTGATCTAATAAATGATACAAGTTTGGACAAAGCTATTGTGAGAACAAATTCGCGCATTGAGTTTTTTTTTGACTAGTCATCGAAAAATACTGTTTACGTCATATAAGTTATCGGCAATATTTATCATAATTCTGATAGCGATTATATGCTAATGATAGTGCCCATCGTTCAACATCACAATTTCTTGATGCAATAGAATGAAATTCGATCAACATCGTCGCTAAAGTTTCAAACATCAGTACTAACTCGTCAAGATGCTACTAGCTGCTGAGATATTGCATAATTTCCATGAATTCAATTAGCTGTGAGCGTATAAAAAAGATAAAATGTTTAGTGCTATTAATTATGAATAGTTAGTATCAAGTGCTGATAAGCTTCTGAACGGTGAAGTCATCCTGGAATGATACAGCTTTCAATTCCTTCATATCTGCATCGATTCTTCAAGATAATCATCCACAGGATTGTTGTTAAATTTCTGAATCATCATCGATTATTGGAGATGTGTCTGAAGGCATTACATATTTTAACATAAAAATTTCACAAATGGTTAATCCTTTCACAAAATAATGGGGTGTGGACATTTTCGTACTGCTGAACAGAGTAATTTCTAATAAAAAAACTATCAATGAAAACTGGAAACGGTGAATTCCTGACATCTATCAATTCTCAATCCGCCCCAAGAACTAAAATCATCTTTAAATGCCATCATGCTTTCAAATAATATAATTCATAAAACAGTATTTCTCGATGATGAATTCTATGAAATGTATCAAAAAGTAAAAAACAGCAAAACAATATTGACTCATTGTCTTCTGTATACCTTGTAAGAATGAACATAGAGATGAATTGATACAATAACAATTAATAAACTACACAATGATAAACAACAATTAATGCAAAAAACGAGTAAGTAAATACGAAATTTCAAATCATAAAACAACCAGTTTGTGGCAGTCCAATCTTTTGTTAATTCTTCGTCAAATTCACTATGATGCATTCGATGCACAATTTGAAGCCTTCAACGATTGCGTGTGTCGTGTGATACACACGACCACTTATCAATATATATGTATACATTCCATCTCATTCCAACATATACGCGATATATATATAATGTATAAGAAAAAAGTTGTGCCACCTAACCTCAAAAATATAAAATGGTTGTCTGTGAACTGAAGGTGTTACCGTAATCTATAAACGACGAAAACAAAGCATTTTATAATTATTATCACGCGTTACATGTGCTTTTGGTATGTAGTTCAATGTAATATCTGAGGTTAAGTCTCGCGTTGACGACGTAAATACATTTAACCTTGTCAATTGGACAATAAATATCAAATTACTTTGTGAGGTAACTATTATCGTACTCAATTTTATTCTGATGTGTAACAATATGTAACTAGAATTGTTTCATCGACCTTGAAACTTCGTTGCATCAATTACTTTCATTCATTCATTATTCAATACATTGGATTTGATGTGTTTTCTTCACGAATGAATGAAACATTTCAGCGATATTGGCTTTAATGGTGTTTGGAAGACGATGACACAATGAAAATTCACGAGTTTAGTTCAGAATGTTTCGTCGAGTATGGTTACACCAATGGAATGGATCATTTAGCATTGTCATTTGCAAAAGAGGAACTTAATATGATTATTTTGTTGGGATGCTCTGTGGAATTTAATTCTGTTGTAGTTAATATAAAGATAAATGCTTGGTAATTACTTCATCACAGTGAATTATTACTGTAGAGTTCAATCATAAATATAAATGTGCTGGAGAATTATTGAAATTTTACGTGCGTATTTTGCACGTGACAATCATGCATTTTTTATACAGTGTATTTTAATTGGAATATCATTTTGAATAAGTGATGAGGTCTTTGAAAGCATATGTTTTTACGTGAAATTTCTGTCGACCAGTCTCATTATTTGTTATCAAAATGATCATAACGATAGTACAATAAAAATGGATTATTTTACATCGAATATTTATAATGTATGCTAATATTCATGTTAAGGAACATTGAGCTTGGTAGTTGACAAAGAATACTTTTTTAGTACATACTGTCGATTGTTGCTATATCAAGACTAATGATTATGCCGTCGTGTTTTTTCCATTAGTTCAGATTAGACACTGGAAATGATGAAGTCATATTACCCAACAACTGTATGGTTTATTGTATCATTAACACACTCTAATTATCTGTTTTCGATACAGTTGTGTCGATTGAATTATCATGCAGAATATGTTATGGTTAACGTTATGAAAAGCATTTTCCATTATTTTTGTTGGTGGTTCATATTGTAATTTATCATTATGAAAATAAACGAATGGAAATTTTGGACTGTTTTGGACGAACACCGTTGAGTATCGTTATGCCATTCGAATGCTTCATATATTGGAGTGAACAAATTAAAGCTGTTTTCCGCCTAGGCAATTTTTTCGTTTATGTACCGTGCAAAGACAAACAAAGATTGATCATTCAAATTTATTTCGTTAGAAATAATGTTTATTCGATATTGTCGTCCTCTTTTCTTTCCGTTGAAGATATGCTTGTTGCATACAACCAATGTTCAGTAAATGATTCAGAATATCGCAAAAAATTGTTGATTAGAAATATTTCTAGTATAATTGACGCTATTATTATTCTTGTTATTATAAATGCATGAATGTCAATATTGATAATGAGTCATTGACAATGTCTCACTGTCCACGTCTGTGTATAGATAAGGACTAACTGTTTTTCATACACAATGTATCACATAATACCATTTATGCAAGTATACGAAAAAAATTGAATTTCATTCCAGCTATGTCATCGATAAATAGTGTAGAGTCTTTGGGGACTTTGCAATGGGACATGTTGGAATTAGCAGGATATCTGCGGCAAGAACGATTATTCGTCAATTCAGAACAACAGAATCTTCAAGCCCTAAACGAGAAGGTACATATTGTACTATACTTGTTTCCATCATTGTTATATGAGTACTTCGATGAGTGCATATTTCACCGGATTGGTTTTAGGTTTTGTATACATCATCAGATTTGGCTCAATTAACATGGGTGACTGATCAGCAGAGAGTCAATCTAAATAGATTGATTGTGGCACGTCCAGATTGTACACCAGCATCATGTTGTCAGCGTGCCAATATCCTGGAGAATTCACATTTTGTCGATGCATACAAATATTTGGGATATCAATCATGCATGGCATACGGTGAATTTTTGGGCGCACTTAGAAAATCACCTAAACTTCTCGCTTCATGTTTGGTGGAGGGTGACAAAATACTACCAGATGTGATGCAAACAATCATACAATCACTTTCAGCGGGTTTGTACGGTGGTTGTTTATTACCAGAGGATAAATTGTACGCCTTGAAATTATTGCGACATCTCATGTTTCTACAAATACTCCCATCGGACAATCCACGACGATTACTTCGACATGGTACATGTGCATTCTCAAGATTTTTTTCGGTCTTTCATGAGAGTTTATTTCCCGCAAAACAATTTCTCACGGCGGCACTTCACGGACCTATTACCCAATTACTTATGGAAGATGAAATGTTTCTGGATATTGATCCAGATAAAGCACCAATAAGATTTCCAGCAGCGGACAGATTGAAAAAATTTGGTAAAGAAGGAACGCCCGACTATCAGTCTAAATTATTGCGATACAGATTATGGACAGTGAATTCATTGTTTAGAATTACACAACGCTTTATTGTAAGTATACGAGAGAATATGCATTGTTTCCCAACGAGTGTATGTTGGCTTGTGAAACAAATGGCGGGTTTATTGGGTAAAAGTGGTAATGTTGAGGCAAAAGAGGTGCATGCAATGTGCACAGATCTTGTATTCACATATTTCATATGTCCGGCGATTGTCAATCCTGAGCCATATGGCATCACGGATGCACCTATCAGCTATATCGCAAGATTCAATTTGATGCAAGTTGGCCAAATACTACAAATGTTGTCACTCATTAAGTACCAAACGATTGACAGTAAAGTCATGGATTTATATCGGCGTTTTGAAAAAAATTCGATTTCATCTATAATTGATGCGATGTTGGAGGGCACTGCAGATGAATTAGATGACGAGCCAACAATTATTGACAATACAAAATTACAGGGTTTATGTCGTTCAGCTGCAATGTTTACTGAGAATGAATTGAATTCCCTGATAACATTCCTTCATACAGTAAATAATGGTACTGGCGACAGTGATGAATGTTCGGTAGAAAGCACAGGCTTGGATCGCAGTAAATTGAGTGAAATGCTCGCACATTTGCCTGCAGGTACCGTGAGTGTGAATAAAGTTGTTAACAATACATCACCGGAAACACCTAACAAACGTAGCGGTGTAGGCGCTTGTATATTGGGAAAAGTTGGAAAAAATCGTAGTTCGCGCATATCAGCATCTTCGGCATCTGGAATTTCAACTGATGGGATGGAAGATATTAATGGCGCATCTGGCACTGAGGATGATTATGTTGATAAAACTCGGCAGGAAGTACTTGTTATACCGTTTGGCCCGATAATTGGCGAGTCTGTAGGCCTTCTCAGCGAACAAAAAATTCTCTGCATGGACATTCAGAATGATGTAAATGCCAGTAATGTCACTCTCAATCTCGGGAATGATTTACCAAATGGAAATGATGGCCGCGACGCTAGCGGAAATGATCGTATTGAGACGCACGAAAAACGAACACGCTTTTCACTTTCTCACGATGAAGTGTTATTCGAGGGATCAATTGGTAATACTTCGGATAATCTTGAAGTGGTGTCTGAAGCTGCAAGCAATCACAGTGTCGCATCATCCTTGGAACTTGAGACTGAAGATCAAAATGATAATTTGTCGGATATGGTATCGGCAAATGTGTCGGGGAGAGGAACGCCAAATATATCTGGACGCGATACACCTTCATCGCAAATAACTGAAGGTGATGATGTTCGTACAGGCGGTGAGTCCCGACCACTCGATTTATCTTCGTCAACTATCCCAACGAAGCAGAGTCGTTCAGAAATCGATGATAAATTTTGCAAATTCGAAATAAAAAAATTAATTGAAGGTGACGAGACAATTTCTTTGGTGTCGGATACATGGTCCACTGATGTTTTAGCGTCGGATAGTGAAATTGTTGAGCAACAAAAACGTTTCCCATTCCCAGCCCCGCCAGAACACGTAACACCAGTCTTGCCATCTGAATCATCTCAAGGTATACTTGACGTAAGTGAAACTGCTTCAGAAGCTTGGAGTACCGACGTCCTTGCGAGTGATTCGGAACGTTTAACTGAGGTTGATACTGACGATACAGCTAGTGTTGCACGATCAGATGATACAGCAAGATCCGAAGTTGAAGTGGAAAGTCGTGGTGAGCCAGAAGGTGGCGATGAATCATCCGAGCCAAGTCATTTACCAATAGGCTCCGTGGTGGATGGTGCGGGTACTATTTTCAGGCCAATTCGTTCAGAACCAATTGCTCGACCGTCTGGCATCATTCCACCCTCGCCAACTACTCTCAATTCCCATGATAATGTCACAGGACGTGGTGGAACTACATCTGATTACCGTCGTAGTACGATGGAGTATGTTGGTAATAATGCCAACAATATTAACAATGGCGGGTACGATAAACAATTGAATGATGATAGATTAGTGAATTTAATCGACAAATTGCATATCGATAATGGAGCTAAGAATAATAGCGAAGGGCAGAGTTCTATTAATCATATCGGCGCGGCTGCTGTTGCTCCTGTTTTGCTATTGGCAAATCATATCTCAGCGCCAACATCGACAAATGAAAAATTATTTAACGGTGATGGGAAATCCTCCGAAGATTCGGAAGGTTGTACGGTGGGTGTGAGTGACGTCATCGTGAGACTCAGCACAACCAGTTTAACATCAAGTAGTAGCTCGGGCTCCGAATCAAGGAATAAAAACATGACATCAACTCCGGAATTGCCAATTGCACTGATGATTACGAATGGTGCCAGTGATGGAGCTGAATTTTCGAGCAATAATGTTCCGAAGCCGAGTACATCGACCGGTGCCATCCCAAAGAGTATAAGTTTCGATATGACCGCGGCTCGAGGTGACAAGGAATTTCTTGACGACGACCAGAAAAATAAACGAGGCTTCTTCAGTAAATTTAAGATGTCGTTGAGGAATCGGCGCGGTAAATCACCACGTGGGGCTGATGATCTTGGAAGATGTTACGATCGTGAGTCTATTGGCAGTAGTGGTAATTGTGGTGGTGGTGATGCGTGTGGGATTAGTGGTAGTACTGGTGACGGCGTAGACGGATGTGACGTCGGAAGACACCGATTGCGTAGGATTATGTCAGAAGATACGACATCCAGTACAAATATTAATAATGGTAATTGTTTGTAGAATATAAATATTCATTGTGATTTCGAAAAGAACTTTCGACTGTATCCATTCACTCGTTCATTTTGATGAATCTCAATTTGCAAATAATCACAAAATTGGGTACATATGGATGTATAATTGTTGATATTCTTCTGAAAAATGTGCCAAGTAGGCAGAGTCATGTTATGATTGCATGCTAATTGAAAAAATATTATTGAGCACAGCTCGAATACTAGAATTCGCTGACTCTTCAAACAAGTGTATATATATTCCCAGTTTTCGTCTTCCTATATGAGTTATATAATATTTCTTCATAACTTCCATGTTGTTTTAATTTTCTGAGAAATTTCTCCATGTTTTGTCAAAAACGGATCTTAGAACGTTTGAATATAGTGTATATATTCGTTTGAATTCATTATCGTTTGATCTTTCAGACACTAGCGAGGATATATTGGCAAAATATCGGAGAAAACCAAGTGCCACAAGTGACACAGCATCTGTAGAAAGCAGCCAATCGCGAACAAAAGAAGCTGAAGATGAAAGGCTTCTAATTGATCCCAATAATGTTGAATTGTCATATGCATTTTCAGACGCAAAACGAAAATTGCGAATGGTCCTCAGTACAGCCGATTTACAACATATCCCATGGAATATTTCCTCAGCGGTGAGTTACATCATTTTTTTTTAATCACGTGATTTCATCAATAATTTATATTACAGCGAAATGCTTGGATTCAGAAAGAAAATGAATTAGTAGCATTCTTACAATTGCAATTAGCTGAGGCAATCAATTTACAAAACCGACCATTGATTGCACATATTCATGAGACATTACGTTGTGTGAGATTATTCAACGATGATGGATGCAGGAAATTATTCAAATCACTCAGGGATGACTATCAAAAAAGATCACCGTACATTGCATATTTGATTCGTTGTCGGCAGGGATTGTTGTCAACTCTGGCGCATCTAGAACGGTACGTTTCCAATTTAATCACGCAATTATGGGGATAAATAATGATTATAATGAAAAAATAATTATCAACAGGCTGGGCGAACGAGTTAAATGCGATCGTGACGCTGTCAACAGTCACTTGGTTGCTGTTTGCGTTCGAGTATTCTTGGAAAAACGTGAATCTCAAGTACTGCGTTTTTGCGATGAATTTCAGAAGCTTAAAGTGGCAGACGAGAAACAAGATTTACTGGATAATTTCTTAAGAACAATTCACGGTGAAATGAATACTGATTCAATATGGCAGGCTGCGAGTGACAGTCAACTTGCACTATCGAGGACTGTTGTTGAGCGCTCTGTAATGGCACGAGTCTATCACAATGCAATGTATCCAAACGGTGATGGCGATATTTATAGAGATCAATTATTGCATGATCATATAAAAAAATTATCGAAAGTTGTAACACCAAATCATCGGGATTTGCGTATTCCGAAAATTTATCACTATGAATGCCCTTGGCCATGGGCTCAAGCTGAATTAGCTGTGATATCGGCATATAAAACGCCTCGAGATAAACTCCAATGTGTTTTTCGATGCGCCACAACAATTATGAATTTATTGTCAATGGCGTCCGAAAGAGTTATTCCAGCAGCTGACGATTTAATACCTGTACTTGTCTATGTTATCATAAAGGTATGTTATTTTATGGATTTTTGATAATTATGGGATGTATAATCCGTATAAATCTGAATGCATGACTTCCACGGTTGAAAAATTCAGAATGGGGCGATTTTTTTACGCGAATTTGGAAACCGCCCGTGAATTTCATATTCGAAATTGAGAAAAATTTTGTTGTTTGACGGAAATGACAGTAATTACATCTTTTGTTTAGTTCTCGATAACACCATGATAGCATAATGATGAAGAATTCCTGATTTTCTGTTTTCATTTTAGACAAATCCACCATCATTACTATCAACAGTGCAATATGTCGACAGTTTTTATGGAAACCGCGTGGAGGGTGAAGAGCAATACTGGTGGACGCAGTTCTGTTCTGCAATTGAATTTATAAAAACTATGGATTAATGAGATTCAAAAATTGAAAAGGGGGGAGAGGAGAACAATGAACTGTGTTGGATAATCCAATGCAAATGATATGATGAGTTCTGCTATAAATATCATAGCAACAAAAGCAGTTAATATAGTTGTATCTGTTCGATTATAGAGCATCTACGTAAATATTAATATTCGACCATGGCATCAACGTAAACTTTCACTATACAGTAATCGTTGCATGAAAGTAGGAATCCAATAGATTTAAATCCAGTGAAATGAGCTAACAGCAGGTGGCGTTATCCTGATCGTACGATTGAACCAGTGAAACGTTTGCATAAATAGAGATCATATGAATTTCTATTCAAGATACTTATTTTAAAAATTGAATTTTGACAAGACAAGCTTGATTTTTTTTCCGATATACTCCAGAATGTCAAGTAGATAGTCAATATTTTTCGATCAGACACTTAATTTAAAGACAAAACGTGAAAATTCTCCATCAATAATTAATCATAAATATTGAAAAACGGTTTCTTCGTATTGATTAGTAATCAATGATGCGGTTTTGTAGACAAATAATTGATTGATATCTGATACAGGGGTTACAAACATGGGATTCACTAATATGTGGTTATATATATGTATACGTATATGGATACGTAGACTTTACTACACAAATGCACAAATTTCTCTTGTATTAAATATTCTATCAATTATGCCGAAAAGTGTATCATAGAGAATCTTTAATTCACAGGAAATATGATTTATTTTTATTGTCAGATGAGATCATGTCAACTTTTACTATAATGAGTTTAATAATGTTTTTGTTTTTTTCAATTGATTACATCGAAGTTGGTGAGAAATTTAGGAACTTTGAATTTCATTGATTATTTTGTATAAAACGTACGTCGGAATATGATTGCGATGCATTAAATATGTATATTTCTTGGCCTAAAGATACACGCGAAGGCGGCCGGAACTAAGAAATTACACTATTTTGCAACACACTATATACAAATATGTTCTGAATGAAATTACTCCATTCTTTATCTTTTCGAAATATCAGATATTGTAGAGAGTGCACTCCAAAATGCAGTAACAGACAAATAATTTTTACTAGAAAAAAGAGATGTGCGAATTAATAGAGTCGAGAATCAATAATTTGTCTGATTATTGTTTTTGTACAATACATGATTGTGCGATTTTTCAGGCTCATTTGGCTGTGCTAAATTGAGATAAAATATAGAAGTCACACGAAAAAAAAATAGATTTGTCGCCATTTTTTCGAAACATTTCGGCGATTCAGAATGCTCGAAATGATTATATATGAAGAAATTTTTCAGAGACATAATCCTATTGCACATACAGAGTGATATTGGCATATGTGACATATGTGGCATAGATTGGAACTTGTATACTTATATTGACTTTAGCATCGAGGAAAATTCGAAAAATCACAAAAAAAGGGGGGGGGGATAAGAAAAAGAATATTACCGATAGCTACTATATTATTATCAATTATCGAGCTAAAGGAATGATTGAAAAGTATTTTTCTACAGATTATTGCTATATCTTTACGATTATAAGCCTACATGTGTATTTTGCGAGCTCAGTATTCAATACTAAAAAGACAATCTGACGTAATTATATAAAAACAAAGCGAACAAAATGCATAGTGGAGGGCTCTTGAAATTATCATTATCCCCATAGATCTGTCATATGTAGAATTATTTACTTTGAATTTCAACGACGATTTATTTTATCAAATTTGAGGGTATGACGATCGTTTATGTATAACACAGATAGAATACAGCAATTCAATTTCGATGTAAAGAAAACAGGATAATCCTATTGAATTATGCGATAATTTATTTTTTTCAATACATTTTATTTTTGACAAAAAATTATTTCTATGCACTGACGATGTCGTGTTGTTATTATTGACCTACATAAATATTTAAGATATACATACATCATTGAAATAGATGACGTAGTGTTAATACAAATCGGAGTGTGTTGATAACAGTTACTAGGAGCTTTTCATATAGTATACTACAATATTGACATTTCGAAAACGATGATCAGGATCACAATATTATATATAAAAACAAGGGGAAAAAATAATAGGAAAATTCATGATAAACGTGAATTTTTTGTTCCCACTTCTGCAACATCGAAATACATTTAAGCAAAATAGTTGATTACAGTGTTCTGACTAATTGATCAAGAAGATGTCTCTCATGGGATATAATCTTAATTTAAATAGTATTCCAATGATGATACATACTGAATGAAATACGTAGATGTTTTTGTGATGGTGATGAATGATTGAATACAGGAGAAGGATTGACAGACGCATAACTTTAGCCAAAATAAAATACTCGTAAAATTAGTAAGTTATAATTTGTAACAAATACATATAGTATTTTTGCTATAGGATATTGCTATTATAGTTATCACATACACGATATAAGGCAATAATAGATCGCCTTTCTATGGATATCTATTTTTCCTTTGGTTTTTATCACGTCGAGAACGTAAAAATGAAGATGACAAATTCATTTTTCATTCACCTTTGCTACTCAGTTTCTTCAGCAGAGGTAGAATGAAATTGGACGATTATCAAACATGTCAATAATTATTTTATTCACTTATCTGAAAGATATTTTATTTACAAAGATTCAGTATATACACATAAATGAATGTTGGTGAGCTTACATTAGCAAATATGCATTTTTATCGCAATAAGTTTAAGTGACCTTTAATTACATTTACAGTAATAGATAATTGTCAATCGCTCATTTCCTTTACTTCCGTTGTATCTGATACCTAACGCAGGTTTTTTTTTATTCCGCTGATAATTTTCATTACACTTATATTATTGGAACGAGTGTTGCTCAAGTAGAAGATTAATATTACTTGTTCATCATAGAAATGATTTATTTGGCGATTGAGCTGTACCGAACAATGTATTGAGTCCTTTGTAAACTCCAAATATATATGAGTAATATTTGTTAGGAGTAATCGTTAATTTCATTATACCTTCATTATTTATTTATGGTTTTTCTCCACAATGCCATAGGTAGCAAATTCATTCTTATTTCAAATTGCCCGCGCATATCTGCGCACAGGCACAGTTCGATATATCTATTCGACTCCATCTGAATCTCGATGTGTGAAATCGAGATACGACACAACCACGACGACGACCAACGACCATTTCCGTTTATCGCAGCCATTTCTTTTCCGAGTGTGTCTCACGCCGATCAAAATGGGTATGTGAAATTTCCTCCAATTTTATTCATCATAAATAGTTAAATCAATTTATTGTAACTCTATTAAATGAATTAATTGGATAATAGTGCAAGTATTGTATAAATAAACAATTATTCTATATTAATTCGCGATATTTAGTGGATATTGGTAAAGTATACATTGTGAGTGGGTTCTAACCTCAAATTTGATACTTGATAGGTAAACCTCGTGGTCTTCGTACAGCGAGAAAGCACGTAAATCACCGACGTGAGCAACGTTGGAATGATAAAGACTACAAAAAAGCGCATCTTGGAACCCGATGGAAGGCCAATCCTTTCGGAGGCGCATCTCATGCTAAAGGAATTGTTCTTGAAAAAGTGTGAGTGCATATTTTTAATTTTTACTACCTTTATGGCTGTTGGAGTATCAGACGTATGCGAACAGTATTCATTCAGAATTCCGATGATGGAAAAGATGTTTATTCAGAGTTATAATGAAGCGACGATAAATGAAAAAATCGATAATCGGACGCCACTCTCGTAGACGCCGTATTGTTGTCGAGAATAAATGTGGGAGGGTTGATACATTGATTACTATTTGTCCCTGGTTCACCTGAGAGGAAAATAGTTGGATTGCTGAATTTCGAAAGACTGTATATGTTTAGCATCAATGGATAATATTTTTTCATGAATTTATCATCTTCAGACGGTAGTAAATGATGTATCGGTGATTGATTATCGCTATAAAATATTGAAATGTTCCAAACAATAAAATATTGTTTAGAACGAAATCTGGTGAGCAATCGGCAGATTTATCAGGATTGCAAATTGAACAATTACTCACTCATATCTAATGTTTCAATGTTTTGTATGAGGAATAGACACCAGTTTGATAACACAAACTTTTTATCTGAATGAGAATGGCGAGTGATGAGAATTCACAATATTGCGGTTGATGTGAAATATACTACACAATATTTATGCTTGAAGAAATGATTCAATTTTACTATTTTGATTATTTGATGAACGCGATATAATTAGAGAGTAATTTATTAATGATGCTATTTATTTCACATTACAGTGGTGTCGAAGCTAAACAGCCCAATTCTGCTATTCGTAAGTGTGTGAGAGTACAACTCATCAAGAACGGAAAAAAAATCACGGCGTTCGTACCTCGGGATGGTTGTCTCAACAATATTGAAGAAAACGACGAAGTTCTAGTTGCCGGATTTGGACGTAAAGGTCACGCCGTTGGTGATATTCCCGGGGTCCGTTTCAAGGTCGTCAAAGTTGCCAATGTATCATTACTTGCATTGTATAAGGAAAAGAAGGAGCGCCCTAGATCTTAATTACCATCAAACACTGGTGTATTTCCAAATGTTTTGCTAATAATCACCAAAAAAAAAAAAAAAAACAGAAAATCAATTCTCTATTCATTCGTAAAACCTCTACATTTCTAAGGATTAGTGATAATATTGAGTATGATTTCTATTTTTTTTCCCCCATATCGAAGCTGCATTTATTGCAAATCAAGATAGTTTGGGGGGTAATTGGTATGCTTGTCGGATGGTTGTCTCGGTCTCGTGCTGAATGCATATCACGCCTGTATGTGATGAATAGTTGATCAAAATGACTGAATAGAAGATGAATATTGAGATGGATAAACTGCTTGCTGCAGTTCTTTCAATGCATCAGTGATACAATTGATCAACGAAAGACGGCAGATTTTTTTATTCTAAAGAATGAACAGTTTCCTGCACTACACAACTCATGGAAATGACTATTAATAGTCGGCACATGTATCCATCAATGTAAAGTCAGATTTTTGTTAATTCTCCAAAATGTAATGTCGCATTTTCATGGTGAGATTTTTGTGAGAGAAAAAGGAAAGAGTCATAATTATATCTGATCAGATAAAAATAATATTTATCTAAGATTGTTCCGATTAAATTGCAAACTATGTTGAACTCCAATTATGAAATAGCTAGTATAAATAGATCCAGATATTATTATTGTCTATTTCAACAGAGAAATCATTGGTTGGAATTTTACTCAAAAGTTGAATTACTTTCACCAAAGTTACGGCCGTCTGTGGTGTTTTTGTTTCTTCGATTCAGTGCCATAAACTCTTGTAAATAGGGGTCATCTAGAGCTTACAATATAAGTTCAATATAAGGGTTTGAAAGTATGTTCGAGACAGTTAGGAACTTTTAAACATAAAAAAAAAACCATCTGCAGCCATAATTGTTGACGTGTCCCTAAAACGACCGAATGAATTTAGAAGTTTGTAGATATTCTAGGATGTCACCCGTCATGTTGTGATGTGTATAAAATAAACTCCAACGCATTTTTGAATTATTGTTACAGCGATGATGATTCATTACTTTCCAATTCTCTTGATATAAACCGACCACAATTCATCGAATTTCAGTTTGTTTTCATACAAAATTCCAGATGTTTATTTGTTAAATCATGTTTTGGGAGAAACTGTCATTCTTGAGGAATATACGTAGAAATAATAACGCAAATCTTGATGTTCTACGAGAGGATGTAGAAACGGATGTTCACATAAAACCACTTGAGGTTCTTCTCCAAGATTTACACGTAGATCCAAAAACGGGCTTATCAACAGCAGCCGCTCACGAATTACTATTGGAGAACGGCCCCAATTCATTGACACCAGCTGCAACGTCATCTGAGATCTGGAAATTATATCGATGTTTCTGCGGTGGATTTTCGCTTTTGATATGGGTGAGTTATACCGGGAAAGCTAACAACATCAACGTCAATAATGATACATGTTTGATGATTGCATTGTCTCTCGTGAAAGTGAGAAATCAGTTAAACATATTTTTCAGGAGTAAGATATTCTAAATCTAACAGCCTCATCGCATTATTCGAATGAATAAATGGTGCAGAGTAGAATTGTTTATAATATCGGCGCAGTTTCTGGGAGAATTTTTTATGTCAGTCTCCTTATCCATTCAAAGCACTCCTATCGATGATTTCATATTCGTGGATTAGTGTGTGTTTTCCCTGAATTCGTCTAAAACATACTAACAGAGGTAACATTTATTTTTTCCATTCAGTTTGGTGCTCTCCTGAGTTTCGGCAGTTACCTCATCCAATATCATACTGAGATAAAGCCGTCACAGAATGAATTGTGGCTGGGAACAATTCTGGTGGTCTTAATTATGGTCACAGGACTATTCAGTTATTACCAGGAGTCGAAGAGTTCAAGAATAATGAAAACGTTCAATGAACTATTACCGGTTAAAGCTAAAGTTTTGCGAGATGGTCAAACAAAAGAAATACGTGCTACAGAATTGGTCGTGGGAGATATTGTCTATCTCGAAACTGGAAATCAAGCTCCCGCTGATATCAGAATACTGGTATCGCAAGGTATCAAATTGAATTTTAATTTCACTCTTTTGGAATATTTCCACCGTATTTATATTACATTCCAAATGATAATTCTGTTTTGAAGCCCTAAAAGTTGACAATGCATCAATTACTGGTGAGTCAGTGGCGCTAACTCGATCACCGGTGACTCCTAAGGACGGTGGAATTCTCGAAGCGAGAAATATGGTTTTTTTCTCCGCAAATATTGTTGAGGGTAAATTGAAATATTCTATTGATGAGGTATTGATGATTCTGGCGTGGTTTCCTTGTTTATAATAATTTGTTGTGCGTAAAATTTGGCGTGAGTTTTTTTTATTGGAAGAATCTGATGGATCCTTTCAGACCTTTCAGAGATCATATCATTATTGTTAAAAATTAGATGATCACTTAGGTGACACGAGGATGCTTTGCTCCGACTCAAATGTTAGCACTTCTACTTAGTGTATTTTGTTCACTGCCATTTATCTGAAACAGGATTGAGTAAAGAATCCAAAGTTGTAGAGCCTTGTGCTGTGACCATGAAAGATGCTTGGCTCCACACTGAAACATATCATTACAGCATCGAGTTATTTCTTCATGACTTCATTCGGATACTGTATACGATCACTTCCCTATAATTAATCATTCTTCATAATGACAGAGATGGACACAACGCAAAATTTTTCATTCAAAGTAGTTGTAAAAGCATTAATACTTCATGAATTCCCAAGTTTTTTTTTGGTTATTCTAATTTTTCCATTTAATTTTGCTCTGAATCATGATGATAGCATTAAATCATGATTCCATTCCATTATGTGCATTTGAATTCCGATATTAAAACGTGGTGTGAAGTTGAAGCCGTTCACGTTCTTATTGAATGTGAATATGACCATCCTTCTACCATTCGATTGCACTAACAATAACTTAATGTTTTATGAAGAACATTTTCCGATATAATGTAATTTCTTGCGATATCCCTGCTGGTTATATCATTTGAAATAAGAAAAAAGTATCAATTTGTGGGATGCAGTGATGACAACCCTATAAGATTCCTAAGCTATCCATTGGATTCTTGTCTCTAATAAAATACGCCAATTCACTTCCACTTTTGGCAATTTACACCATAGTTGATTCTGCCATTAAAATTCAAAGTGGACTTTAATACGCCAAGAATGCAAACGAATTTAACTATTTTCTCATGAAAACAAGTTCTCTAAATGAATTTTTTATTATTCTATTTTCGGCAAACGAAAAGGAACCGGAAAGGGGGTTGTGGTGGCATGCGGCGACGATACAGTAATGGGCCGTGTTGCAAAACTCACTTCAAGATTAACATCAAGGCCAACACCACTGTCACGTGAAATAAACTCCTTCATGCGATATATTTCTTGCTGGGCAATATTTCTCGGAGTTTCATTCTTTTGCATGTCACTTGCAAAAGGATATCGTCTAATTGATTCACTAGTATTTCTTATTGGCATCATTGTTGCCAATGTACCAGAAGGCTTATTGGCAACTGTAACAGTGAGTCTCACGCTCACGGCTAAACGAATGGCAAACAAAAATTGTTTAGTTAAAAATCTTGAAGCAATTGAGACTCTTGGATGTACAGCGGTGATTTGCAGTGACAAAACTGGAACACTAACTCAGAATAAAATGACAGTATGGGCAAATTTTTCATCAATATCTTTTAGTTGCTTGATGACAATATAGAAAATGAATTAATTGATCGCTTATTTTCGTGTTGAGGTGCGACACTTATGGTACAATGGTCGAATGGCAGAAGTAATGGCTGGTGATACGTGGCGGAAGTACTTTAATAATGAAGGATTTAGGAATATTGCAAAAGTGGCGACTCTTTGTAATCGAGCCGAATATGCACCGACAGTTGGTCGCACACCTCCTCTTCGAAGGCGCAAAATTCTTGGTGATGCATCCGATATTGCGTTGTTCAGGTGCATGGAGGTACTTGTGCGAGGCGGTGTTGAAACCTTCAGAAGGCAATATACCAAAGTGCATTATAATTTTATTAACAGTCTTTGTATTAATACATGAATTAATGTCTAATTTATAGTTTACACTATGAGGTGGATTATAACAACTCAGCTATTCCCAACTTTAATTTTAATTCCAGCGAAAAATTTTAAGCTCTGTAAATTTTCATATCTAATTTTGATTACGGGAATGATCACATGTGGTGATCTGATCAATGCAGACGTCCCCAAGGGTAATTGTATAGAATTATTTTTTCCATGTATACATAGGATGAGTAGTTGACAAGAGTTGAGCGAAGTTACCAAAAAGCCGATTTGATAGATGAATGTGTTGATTCCAAAATTACTGAGATCCGTGGAATATGAGTAGAGAGATAGGATAAGCATCGCTCGAATTTCATGTTGCTTACGAGTTTGGCAGATATCTTGGGTAATAGGATATCACATTCTTTGAAGATTAGATATGTCCGAACATGATAAACAAAAGTACATGACAACCAGTCCATATGCGTTCGTTGCTTAAACAAAGGGAACAAATTTGTACATGATATCGACTGATGTTCACAAACATTGGGTTTTCTGAGTTGTTATAAAGTATCTCGATATAAGAAAGAATAATATTATACTGCTCATTTTCATTTCAGGTGTTTGAAATTCCGTTCAACTCAACAGACAAGTTTCAAGCGAGTATACACATTCATAAGGGTCGTCATCGTTTATCTCTCAAGGGCGCGCCTGAACAAGTTCTTGAACGTTGTTCAACAATTGCTTTTGGTGCTGATACTCTTCAACTCACGGATATTATCAGACAAGCATACACAGATTCCTGCGATGAACTTGCCAAAAATGGTGAACGTGTTCTGGGATTTGCTGACCTTCAATTATCCGAAACATTATTTCCAGAAAATTTTGAATTCCAGTCTGAGCCTCCCAATTTTCCTCTGTATAATCTCAGATTGGTATATTATAATTCCTTGTAGTTTTGGTATTTCAAAACTCATTTTCAAGTTGATGCTACAATTTATCTTCACATATTGTTGCCAGATAGGATTGATATCCTTGATGGATCCACCAAGACCTGGTGTCTCTGATGCTGTTTATAAATGTCGCTGTGCTGGAATAAAAATAATCATGGTAACGGGTGATCATCCAGACACTGCGAGAGCTATTGCAAAATACGTCGGTATAATAACAGAAGATCATCTCGACGATATCGTGGATCGGTCCATTGTTATAACTGGCAGTGAATTACGTGGATTTAATGACCAACAATTGGATAATATCATTCGAACTTATCCAGAGATTGTTTTCGCCAGAACGTCACCCGTGCAAAAATTACAAATTGTCGAAAGCTGTCAGCGTTTGCTTCTAATAACTGCGGTGACAGGTGACGGTGTTAATGATTCTCCTGCTTTGAAAAAAGCTGATATTGGTGTTTCTATGGGGATTGTGGGTAGGTACAAATGCGATGACGTTGATAAACAATATGAGGAGTGATACCAGGGATAGATATTGAAAAAAACTGATTTTCTGGCATCTTCGAAAGCATATTTACAAAGATATCCTGATATGTTTGAATGAAACAGCCAACCTTCTTTATGACAGAGATTGATTTAACTCATGAACGATTAAAGTAATTCTTAGATTCATTTTATGCCAGATCTGGTTTCGTTAAGTTGGCCTTCTTAATTACTTGTCGCAGTGGTTTTCATCTTCGTCATTATTTTCATAGCCGACAAAATCAACTCCTCCGTTGTAATCACAAATGAAAAATTCTAATCTTCCAATTATTACCCTGTTGTCGACCTCAGCAACTTACATCAAATTGTGCGAATTTCTAATTTATATTAAAATTTTTAGGTTCCGAAGTGAGCAAACAAATAGCTGATTTGATCCTTCTCGACGACAATTTTGCTTCAATAGTCGTGGGTATTGAAGAGGGCAGGAGACTTTTTGATAACTTGAAATCGAGCATTGCTTATACTCTTGCCAGTAATGTGCCTGAAGTCACGCCCTTTCTTGCGTTCATTGCATTGGGTATACCATTGCCTGTTGGACTAATCTGTATTTTGTGCATCGATTTGGGAACGGATATGTGGCCGGCAGTTTCATTAGCTTATGAAAGATCTGAAAGCGATATCATGTCGAGGTTTGTATCTCCACATTTTAATGATTCATCAACCTAATTAACGAGAGTGACACTTCGCACTGATTCAACGTGAAAGTATAACTACTCATTTATTCGCATTGTGAGTTGATGAATCTCATATATATTTGGATTATAACTTCAAGACAAAGATCCACATTTTCTTGTAATTCGTTCCTGAAAAGATATGATTAGATGTGAGTTAACTTAATGAGGCCCCCTTAGTTCTAATTAGATCACCATTTAAAGAATAAATTGCATCTGATTCGATATGGTCACGCCTAACGCAATCGAACTACTCGAGATTGCAATTCATCTTCTTTGGTGTGATTACATCTGATGAAATATCGTGATATTCAGTAAGATAAAACATGAGACTAACGGAAAATTTAACAAATCTTATTGGATCTGATGAAAATCAAATTATCTGTATGTCTTCTTTTCGATTACATTCATGATTCATGGTAACTCTTGAGTTATCATTTCTTATTCCAAATGTTGCAATGCAATCTCAACTTTGCTCACAAATATTAAATGATTGCTGTTATCGGCAAGCGAATTATTTCCTTGAAATCATCAACACCTCCCATTCTCAGCATTTCCTCATTAAATCATTCATAAACCTGAATTCTGTTTACACTCTCGGATTGCAAATCTATCACAGAGTTCAGATCTCCCAAACCAATCCGCCAAGATCTGATTTTCATCGTGTGAATAATTATTCTTGTGGTTTCAAATCGTCGATTGTGTTCACGAGGAGAAGTGAATAATCACAACAGTTATAAACATTGTAACTGCGCAATTAATTGAACCATCATAAATTATCCACATAAACTATCCAGCAATATGAATATCACATTTTTTTTTGCAGACCTCCACGAATTCCTCAAACAGATCATCTGGTAAGTAGGAAGTTAGTCTTCATGGCTTACGGTCAAATAGGGGTGATTGAAGCTGCCGCAGGTTTTTTCACTTACTTGGTTGTAATGGCAGAGCATGGATTTTTACCACGACATTTACTCGGATTGCGCGCTAGGTGGGACGACACGGCAGTGAACGATTTGAAGGACAGTTACGGCCAGGAATGGTCGTACAAAGAGCGAAAAGTCCTCGAGTATACCTGTCACACAGCTTTCTTTGTTGCAATTGTTATTGTCCAAGTGGCAGACGTTATCATTTGCAAAACGCGAAGGAATTCAATTTTTCGTCAAAAAATGAACAATTGGGTTCAGAATTTTGGAATACTGTCTGAAATTTTATTGGCATGTGTTGTATGTTATGCACCTTACATGGATGTTATACTCCAAACTTATCCACTGAAGGGTACATGGTGGCTGCCTGCAATACCATTTGCAATTATTATTTTCGTTTACGATGAATTGAGAAAATTATGGATAAGAAGAAATCCTGGTGGATGGTGGGAGCGTGAGACTTCATACTGATTACATATTTATTAATTCCATTATCATGACACATTGTTCGATTAATTATTAGCGATAAAATATATTCTTTACGTACAATAATAATAACGTATCAATGGTTTGGTGTCAATGAAAGAAAAAAGTAAATAGTAAATTAAATTGTACAGTATATGTATGAAACGTATGTCAGATGTTGTAACTTACGTTCGCTGCTCGTACGAGCGGATGGAAAGTGGGAGAGGCATATAAGATCCTGAGTGACTCGTTGAGGCGCCCCAGTAGTCTCTAGTCATCATTCCGCTTCGCATCTGACATCCAACGCTAGCATTTAATTGCATCATCAGAGAATAAATTAAAAGGACCATTTTCACCCTCCATCCGTCAGGATGAAAACGGAGGTTCTTTGTCTACTATTTGCTTGTCTCGGTGAGTCATCCATTCGACTTTCTCAACTTTTCTCAGCCTTGATAGGCTTGAAAGTGTATGACCTCATTAATTAGGTAGCAATATATAGATATATTGTTTCTTTATTTAAAATTTATCGACTTTTTATCTTTTATAATAAACTCATAACAGTTTGCACAACTGAATGGTGTAAATTTTCTGTCTTATCCAACTTAAATGAAATCAGGATGTTCATGAATAAAAGGGGAATGATTGAACGTAATTTAGCGAGATATTGAACAGTGATTCTAAGTACTTTCTCACTTTCTTTATCGAACAGCAGGGGCGAGGTCGTTTACTGTTGGTTTATTCTCTACGCGGAAAATTAATTTTTCTCAATCATTCTATCATTTTGTACTCAATAGAATTATGAATAACAAAACAAATAAAAAAATTATAAAAAGATGAGAGGAAAAATAAACAGAATTCATACGTAATTTTATGGTTTTCATATTCACTTTTACTTTTTTCTGTACTGCGAAAATTGTTTGTTATGCGTATCCGGATTAAGACGCCCTCCGATAATTATAGATATGAATAATGAATATGGATTCTGTCAATCAGTAAAATATTGTATTGATTATAAAAATAACTGATGAAATAATTTAAATTAATATGTAGGGGCATCATGTGCATTAACGAGAAAGCAAGAGGCCGCCGAGTTAAGTCGTCGTAGAGTGGCTCTGCCTGGTTTGAAGAGACCATCGACAACCGCAGTGCCAATCAACGAGGACGAATATGTTGATGGAGAGTATGAGGTAGAGTTGCCCAATGAGTGTCCAGAAGCAAATGGATATTTTCCATCGGCTGATCAATGTGACAAATATTACGATTGCAGAGATGGAAAATTTACGGAAAAATTGTGTCCTGATGGGCTTATTTTCAATGATTTTAGTCCACAGCATGAAAAGTGTGATTTACCTTTTGGAATTGATTGTTCCAAACGGCCAAAACGACGTAAGATGCTTTCGTCTTCTACAATGACTTATTTTCTGTCATCATTTTTTTTTCTCTTCCTATTCCCGTCTTTTTAATAAAAATGTTTCAATGCCTGCTGTATTAAATTCATCTATATGATTATTCGCAGAACCACCCCATCCATCAATTCACTGTCCAAGAATGCATGGCTACTTTGCTCATGAAGATCCCCGCAACTGCGACACTTTCTATTACTGCGTTGAAGGGAAATTTAATAAGATAACGTGTCCCGCTGGTCTTGTCTTCTCTGAACAAACTGGAATTTGCAATTGGCCAGATGAAGCCCAGAAAAAAGGTTGTGGTTCTCGTGATTTATTCAATTTCACGTGTCCGCACGTAGATGAATCAGTTGCTGCCACCCATCCTCGTTATGCCGATTCTGAGGATTGTCAATATTTTTATGTTTGCGTTAATGGTGAAATACCGAGGCGAAGTGGTTGTAAATTGGGCCAAGCTTTTGATGAACGCACTGGGAAATGTGATTGGGCGAGAAAAATTCCTGAATGGTAAATAGTATTAATTTTCTTTTTTTTTTCATAAAAAAATGATGTACAATGATTCAAGGTAAGAAGACCATTTGAGTCGTGTCCCTGAGTGACTGTCTGAGACTCTGTTTGTTGAAAGTATTTATATGGTGGTTGAGTGCATTGAACTGTGTGTGAGGGACCCACCTTCGCATAATAATCAATGTATCGTATTCAAATATTGAGTGAAACGAGAGGATTGTTGGGGGATTTGAGACTTGTTATGCAGGAGTGGCTCAAGTTTCCATTTTCGCTATTCATCCTTTCACCTTTCGCATTATCTTCTGTTTCGTTTGATTTCAGTAAAGACTGGTATAAAGATCAGTTAACTGAAGAAGAGTTGGATGCCCTGGAAAATCCACGTCCAAAAGTTAAAACTTCTAGTGGCTCGAGTAGACGAAAAGGCCACAGACCTACACCAATAGTAGAGCAATAATAATCGAATACATCAGACATTCAATGTCTGTAAATTTGATTCCTGTTTTTTTTTTTCAAATCGATACTACGAACATCTTTAGAATTAAAAAATTTTTGTACAATAAAATTCTATTTCACAAAACTCGTCCACGTATTGTATGTGTACGTCTAATTTATTTCATTCGATTTGTTAATTGTTAATATTAAAATTCTAAGAGATTACAAAAATTGATTGAAATGGAGCAGTGGGAAAATTAAATTGATCTTCGACTATTTGTGTCTGTCATTGAAACCTCTCAGTAGATCCGAATTTTTTTCAATATTTTTTTTATGATTATGAGACAAAGTACCAACCAGTATCACTGATTGAGAAGAACGATTCAGTGTCTTGCGCTTTTCTACTTTCTTCTTTCATGGTTCCAATATATTCATTGAATATTTGATCTCAGTTGAATTTTTTTTCTTGATCCATTCTCCCAAACTTGATCAAGCGCATCGTTGTTTTATATACAATTCATTGTACTTGTGATCCACTTTCTCATTTTTCTCCTCTCATTAATTGTTTGCAATATATAAGAGCACAGAAAAAAATTTCGATGGGGAAATAGTGATTGCTCAAAGAGTTTCTTAAAGTGATACAAAATAATCTTTAAATGAACTGTACCCTTCTATCGATTCACAATTGATCACACTGTTTATTGGTGTTGGGGGAAAACAGGATTTGAAAAGGAACGTGAATACAGTGAGACGTATGGAAGAAAGAGAAAGGCTTAATGCGCGAGTAAGAGAAGAACCAGAGAAGTCAGGGTAAAAGTCGATGTGTATGTAATCATACAAACGCCTCTCTTCCACGAGAATTCTTCATTCTGATGGTGATCCACAACGAAAGTGGGGAAATGGTTGCTCAGTGGGGACAACCAGGGTATACCCGAAGGAAAGCCAACGACAGAACAGTGTTTTGCGACAAGAGGTAATATTAGCACTCACTAACTTGAAGAACAATTTATACAGTAGAGTGATATTTTTTTATATCACCTTTTTCAACGCAATAATATTTTTTAACATAAAAATGGTTAAAATTTGTATTATTGTTCTCGCCATTGCGACTGTTGCATGTGAGTATTAAATAATCTAAAGCTGTCTATAAATTAAATTCATCAGTCATTCATTTCAAACATTCACCAGTTTGACGTGTAAATGTTTATAATCCAGAAACAGTACAATATTATTTATTTATATTCAATCAGGGAATGTTAAATTCATCATCTATTAATGCAACTTTTTTAATCCAGCTTAAGGTTTCTTTATTTTCAGTAAATAATATATGAAATGAGAAACAGTCATGATACTGAACTTTCTAAAGTGTAAATGTCAGTGCTGTCTCCGTTTTCCGAGTTCCGAGATTGCATAAGATGTCGTATAACTTAAGGCTATATCGTCCCGGACGGAGATATTGTAAATTATTATTACATAAAGATTGAAAAATAGAATCGTTAAATGAATAATACATACGTTTTTTTAGGAATCATTCCAATGAATTCTTATGAATCGTTAACACCATTTCCGTGTTCTTCTTTTCGAAACCAACTATGAAATATATTGATTTGTTTTCATTTTTTGAATTGCAGATGGAATCGAAGATTTTGTATGTCCAAAGAAAGATGGACAATACGAAGATTCTAGACAGTGCGACAAATTTTATCAATGTACGGATGGTGTTGCTAAGGTGAAATATTGTCCTGATGGTCTCGTATTTGATCCTCTGAATCGTAAAATAAATAAATGCGATCACGTTTTCAATGTTGATTGCGGGGATCGTTTAGAATTACGTAAGTTTATAGAATATGCAATCTTTTAGCCCATTTTATATTGCAATATTCACGTTTACAAATGTCGACCTATTTTGTTAATGGAACTTGCAGAACCCCCTAGTCCAACACCCAACTGTCCAAGAAAAAATGGCTTCTTCGCCCACCCAGATCCTTCAGTGTGTAACATTTTCTACAACTGCATAGAGGGTATATCATTGGAAGTTATTTGCACGGCCGGTCTCCACTTTGATGAGTACAGTGGTACTTGCGTTTGGCCAGATAGTGCCGGACGCGAGGTAAATACAAAGAAAAAAAAAATATGATATGTAAAATAATTATTCGATTCAACTTGATAGATTTCATGGAACCTTTTTTTCGTACAGAAATAATTTGATATATTTATTGATTCATGATCGTGTTCATATTTTTTATTGATGATTATTTATAGGGATGTGGAGAAGTTGGAAAAACATTGAAAGATGGTTTTGAGTGTCCCAAACAACGTCAAGTTGATACTCGAGGTATGATTGTTGATCATCCCAAATATGCACATCCTGACGACTGTCAGAAATTCTACGTTTGTCTAAATGGTGATACGCCCCGTGAACAAGGTTGCAGTGAAGGAAAAGTTTACAATGAAGAACAACAGCGTTGTGACGATCCAGAAAATGTAGCCGGCTGGTCTGTATTTATTTCAAACTTTACATTCAATAATGAATGCCACACTCTTAACTGCTCCATCAATTTTTCTTATTCTGATCGTTTTTTTTTTTTTTTTTTCCAGTGAGGACTGGTATAAGGATGATCCGAAAAAACCCTAGAAGCGAGTATAGGGTTCATCCGTCCCGCATCGGGACACCACAAGTGTGCGCATTCTCATCATCAACGTCATCAACGTTTTTTTTTCTATTATTATTTTTTATTGCGTAATGCTTAAATTGTTTTAGCTATGTGAATGTTTGATTTTTAATAAAACATTGTAATACTGACGGTAATATAAATTGTCGATTTACATTTGAATATATTATGTGGCGCAACTTTTAATAACTGAAAGACCTATATAATGCAAGACCGAAGCAATTGCGCGAGAGAAATTGGAAAGTAACTTATATCTATGAATAAAGTACTGTATATTCTTCCGTTCTCTAGCTTAGTTTGTTTCCGGAGAATGGTCTCCATACAACTACGTATGCAGCAAGATATCTCTAACCACGGATTTTCCTTTTTTTTTTATTCATCCATTTTTTCTATTCTTGAATCGCTTTCACTTATTTATTTACATCACAAATGATAAAAGGCCGAAACTCAATCACGATAAACCAACTTCAGATAATATATTCTCTACTGATATCTATATTTATATCATATTCTGGAGCATATATTGCCTTGGCCTGTCAATTAATCATACAGGGATAAAGAGTTTCTTAAAGTTTATGCGCGACAACTCCACTTTCCTCCATGTCTGGGTCAGTGGCGGACCTTGAAGAGTTTCCCGCCCACTTGACTATGGTGCATGTGAATTAATTTATTTATGGTGTCTGATTGGGGGTTACTGAAGCGAAAGTTTTTCGTGACCTCAAACTCACTTGAATGACTGGACATTTTTTTTTTACTTTTTTATTTTCTTTATTATAAATTTATTTTTGAAATAAGTTTGAAGGGTATTGAAGAGAATGTTTGCGCGGAAAATATGTTAGGTTATTTGTTCGATATCTCATTTCTTCATATATTTGTGATGCTGATTTGTTGTTGATTCATGAAGAGCCATGAACATTGCAAATTCTCAAAAGAATTAATGTGAAATTCATGAATTTATAAATTATAAATTTTAAAAACACAATATCAATATTCATTTCGATTACTCGCCAGTTATGAAGTCTAAAATCAATGAGTATATCACTTAAAAGGTCAGACTTCACGAAGGAAATGTTTCAGTGTAGTTAAATGTTTATTGAAGAAAGAATTACATGAATTTTTGAATAAATGCATATCAACAACTTATGAAAATTGCCGTATCTCTGAATCATCTCACATTTACCCTGAGATATTTTTGCTACATTACATGAATATTGATAGAGAAAAAGACTGAGCAAAGCTTAATTGAGTTTATCATCCAATAGATATTCAAGATATTTATGATAATTCCATAAATAAATAAATTTATCTAATAAATCGTATAATTCCTCAGTATTCCCAGAGAAATAAATCCAATCGTATATGTCACGAAAAATTATTCTACCCGTGAAGATTGTCAATTATTCGAAATTTATGGGATTATTCAATACAAAATACATCATTGGAAAGTGCAAACTCAATTGAAAAAAGAATATCTAATTGTTATTTAATATTAATCAAGGAAGGAGTTATATAAATTTATGGATAGTTGCAATGCTTCCAACTGCAGTGAATTCTCTTCTTACCATCACGCACTGATATTTGTAATGTATTTTGAAGACCGATCACAGAAACAAGAAAAAAACAAAATTCAATATCGCCAACTGATATTCGATAACTAAAAATAAAAAATCCAGTGCATATTTATTGCAAATTATGGTGATTTAAATTTCACCTAGCACATTATATCATCCAATATAAATAGTTATATCATGTGTCAAGACATTTGATAACTTATTCATAACTTTTAAAAAAAGTTTGCGATAAAAATAAAATTAATATCGTCTGTAGTTCGAAACAAAATATTATAATATTCACAAGATAAAATGAAATAAAATCACTCACAATATTACAATGAATGAAGAGTAATAAAAATACATTTCTGTAAAGAAACGAGAGCGATTTACGATGTGGCGCAATACACAGTCGTTGTCATCAGCAAAAAGAGGACCATAAATAAAAGTGTTGGTGCTACTGAAGAGAGAGGTGAGAGGAGAGTTTTGGCGAAAGGGGAGGGATTTCGAAATGCATCCAAAGGTGGTAGAGGCCACTGGCTTGAAACGGAACCAGGTAACAACCAGTATCATACCAGTCACGTCTCATTGCAGCGCTCGTGTCTATCTCAAAGAACAATTCATACTTTTTCGTTAGAGCTTATTGTGATAATACATTTTCTAATATAATTGCAATAACACTACGAAAATTAATAATGTCTGCGAAATGGTCTCGATTTTTTTCTATTATTTTCTTAAGTATTTACTTGAGTGCGCACATTAGTTTAGCGCAGTTTCAGTGTCCTGAAGAAAAAGGCTTCTTTGCTGATACTGAACAGTGCGACCTCTACTATGCGTGCGTTGATGGCCGAGCGGAAGAAAGATTGTGCAAGGATGGCCTTGTCTTCAGGGACGACAACCCTAAGAAAGAATTATGCGATATTCCTGCCAATGTACCCTGCGGCGATCGTACACTTTTACGTAAGTTTCGCATGTTTTCATTTCTTTTTTAATAAAATATATAATTAATGCGTTTTATTTATTATTCAAGCAGTTGGTTGAATCATCGGTTGAATTATTTATTAGAAAGCAATTTCTATCATGTAAAACTGAATATTACGAAAAAGTTGTAGAGTGTATTTAATTTTGTTCTTGGTTCGTAATTTTTTTTTTCAAATATCAGGCAAATGATAGGTCGTGAAAATACTTTTTATTTCTATTTTATACTATTGAATTTAGTGAGAATCAGGAGAATTTTTAATAGACTAAATATTAGATACTCGAACATTTGAGTTATTATTCCAATTGACTCTTGTTGAAAAATATCAGAGAGAATTAAACTTATGAAATGTTGAGCAATAGCCAAACTTAAAATCCCGTAATAAATCTGGGAACATTTGGACTCACTGATATCAGAAATAGAATTTTAGTCATTGTTGCATTCTATGAAAATCGTATTTACGTAGAGAATTTTTATGATTCAATTCTCTGTACAAATTGAGATTTATTTGGAGAAAAATTGCAAAGTTTCAAAAAAAAAAAAAAAAATAAGAACAACACGCTATCATTGAAAATTTTATAGATCTTCTATACCATGGGAAATATTTTGTCCTATTTCATACTTTAAAATGAAACCTTGATGAAGATCCAGATGTAACAAATATGTCTAACATTCTATCTATCTTCGTTCTTTGTCAATTTCTATCACGTTCGAGTATAAAAAGACCCATACTTCTAACCAGTTACTATGTCGTCTCTCCTCAATAATATAACAGGTTAGATGAAGAGCAGTGTCATCCAAAAATATTCTGCTTCTCAACGAAAACCGGTCTTTGAAGATACCAATGTCTATATTTGTTATTCCTATATTTATTTTTATTCTGATCATTTTCTTCTTCCTTTTATCTCTCCCTATTTCTATTTATATGAAATACAGAAGAGCCACACCCAACTAAAGGATGTCCACGTTCTAACGGCTATTTCAAACATGAGGATCCAGTGATGTGTGATCGTTTTGTCAATTGCATTGATGGCATAGCTTCAGTAATGTCCTGCCCACCTGGACTTGTATATGAAGATAAAAGAGCGACATGCGTTTGGCCAATAGATGCAGCTCAATCTTGTTTGTCAACTCGTGATGTTTTAGACGATGGATTCTCTTGTCCTGATGAAAATGTCGCTGGTCCAGGTGGCAGAGTATTGCCACATCCTACGTATCCTCATCCTGATGATTGCGCCAAATTTTATATATGTCGAAATGGCGTACAACCACAAAAGGGTCAGTGTGATGCAGGAACTGTTTATAATGAAGAGACTTTTAGGTGCTCTGAACCTGAAAATGTTCCAGGATGGTGAGTTACTGGTTTTTACATTGAGTTGTATTCAAGGAGTCAGTCCTCAATAGAATTTGGTTGAAGGTCCAATTATATGACTTATATGTCAGCAAACAACTAGAGAAAGAAGGAATATTATTTCTAATAATGAAAACGTCATTTTGTTCATTTGATATACTGAAAGAAGAAAATATTGAACGATTAGAAGATAAAAAATACGTGATGAATATATTAAGTGTCCACATTCGATCGAAGATACTGACATTTTGATTACTAAACCAGAATCGTAAATCCTTTGGAATATTTCAAACTTGTTCAATTTTTTTGTTGCAGTGAGGACTACTATAAGCAGAAAAATTGAGTCAAATAAGACAGTGGTTGAAGATTATGTAAATACAGGGTGCACCAAGAATGGCTGTAGTTCTTGAATTTTCTATCATTAATATTATTCAGGACTTTTTGATCATTGCAAAATGTGCTGATGTAGTTACCAATGTATAAGCAGTTGGACTATAATTTCCCCATCAGAGAAACTGGGTCTATTAAGAAATTTCAGTATTGCTACAGAAAATCAACATTTGTTACTGAATTTTCTGTCTCAGAAACGTTCAAGCATAGACCTAGGCGACAGGAATCACAAAAGATAACAATGAAAGACCAATCCACAATAAAATTGTAAGAAAAAAAAAAAATCCGTGTTTCAACAGCGACGAAGAATTGATTTTTCATTGGATTCCGTAGATTTTACTTCCATTCAAATTTTCATGCCATCAAAGAATTTATGAAATGAAAACTTTTAATTTTGAATAAATCCAGCACTGCATCATTCACACGAATACCAGCATTTCTGGTACACACTGTATACTTATCATGCATTCAACTTTTAATCATAACATCATCGATAAACTGACTTTTAATTTCATAATATGAAACAGAACGAACTTTTCGTCACCACGTATCATAGTTTCCGTATCAAAAAATGATGAATAAAAAAATACGCCCTTCTCATTTCATACATGGGATAGATATCAAGAAACAAAATATCCTTTCTTTTGTAAGTTTCTTTACATCTGTGTGTATATTCATGTATGAAACAAAGTTTGCCTTCTCATTCATCACATTTTATTCACAAATAGATTATTAAAATCAATTCATTTACAATAATAACAATAGAAAAAACATCGAGAGAATGAGGAATTAACTTGGAGAAAATGAAAAAGGCTGAAACACACACACACACACATTCTTAAAAGAGGTGCAAAAATAAATTAAATAATTCAGATGGGCGTTGTCATTTCCGGCGATTGTGACGCAATATATTGAAAACTCAACTCCTACGATGATTATTGACTTATATCAACATTGTTTTTTTTTCCTTAACAATACTTTTCTCTCTCATAGAGTTATTATATCTACTTAATTGCGTTCAAGTTTTGTGTACTTTAATCATTTGATAAAATCTATTATTAGTGAAAAATAAAATAAAATAAGATAGATTAATCATCTGGTAATTTCAATGCAGCCATAATGTGAAATTCTCAATTTTGGCTGTCGTCGATAAATATCCATCATCATTGTTTCCTTGTTGTGCAATCGATGAAATACACGCCCATATATATATATATATATATACATAAATATATACTGAAGTAGAATTGACTGCTTTCACTATCCAAGAGATCTGGTTCCCGCCTCGTGGCCTCCTCGTGGAGTTGGGCCCTCTCTCATCACGCATTTGTCCTCTTACGTAATACGACACGACGATTCACCAAAGACATCACATGAATACTTGAATAGTTTGTACACCATCTGCATATTCCATCTCACATGTGATATGCATAGGAATAAAATATAAAATTTTATAATCAGCAAAAAGAAAAAGGAAATAGTTGGTTACATAAATATTCATAAAGTTAGTCTTGAAGTTCAGTTGAATAGTAAATAATATCCAATTTGGATCGCAATTGAACCGAAAGAAGATATGAATTCTCGGATTCAAGCTAAATATTATCATTTGTAGCAGAGAAATATTCTTTTTTACATTGCAATTTTGAAATAGGCATTATCGAAGTGCATCATATATTTGTGGGAGAGCAATTGAATTTGATTTTTATAATGGTAAAAGAGGAAGGGTCAGAGTTAAACTTGCAAATATATGATGATGAAATGCTTTCGAGTTTGTATGCAAAATATTGGTGTCTTTCACGATTTCAGAAAACATTTTTTTTTAGAAATTTTGTATATTTAAAAACCAAATTTCCTCTAAGAATTATTTCCTCTAATCAATCCACCCAAACTTAAATTGCAAGCATTGTTTTAGCATATGAGAAAATGGATTATTCATTCCTTAAATTTTTTTCAATTAAATATAGCCAGGATTAATGAATGCAACTTTGTTAGAAAATATATAATATGATCCCATAAAAATTATTACAAATTTGGTAAAAGAATATGAATATTTACAAAATCAGACTTTCGAGTATACAATACAAGAAAAAAAAAAAAAAAAAGAACAACTAATTCATAACATTAGTGAAATGAAGAAAACACGCATTTTGATTTTACACAGCTCTAATTTTTCCTATATAATGATAAATCATTGCCGAACTAAAATGAAATTGTTCTTATGGAAATGAACTAAAAAGTTTTGGAAACATCGAATACTTCGAATACGAAAAAATGTTACATTTAAGGTTGTTTGAAAAAGAAACACCATCGGACAATCGAAAAAAGGTTAATTTCCAATAAAATAACGAATGTTAATGTTATTGCATCAACCATTTTGAACAAAAAGTCGTTTTGAGAAAAACGCAGTGAAAGTTCCAACAAGTAGCATTCAGTGCCGCATGACTTGCTCCACCGAAAGTATCATAATTTCTATAATTGTTCGAATTTAAAAAATACAATCCGGTAAATATCATGAAAGTATGCATATGAAAAATAATTGAAAAAGAAAACAAAAGAAAAACAAAAATGAAACAACAATCCAACTCTTCTCCTAAAATGAGAGAAAAAGAATGAAAACATAAAAAAATTACGACCATTACACAAACATTAACTCAATCAGTTATGATGAACGTGCACAGTCTCCACCAAACAGATCCAATAAACGAAAAGAAAGGTCAAACGGTTGTGTAATTACACCAAACTTTGGAAAAATAAAACCAAAGATTTGAAGAGAATGATTGCAAGTGGGGATATAAAAATATATATATGCACATAAAATAAAGTTGTTGAAGAAGAAATGAGCGGCTGTCGCCGTTGCGAGTGAAGGGGGCTCTCTCACAAAGTCTTTACTCGAGGCCAAAGTATTACTCTCTGTCTCAAAGAGCTTGTCCGTATTCTATAACTTCAGTAGTAACGGTCCGTATCGAGCGGACAAGAGCGTACACAAGCTATGAGCGTGACCAGAGATATATTGAGTTTGCTGGTGCTGACGGGGATCCTTTCAGTTGGTGAGTATATGTATACATAATGTGTAATGGTATTATATACTTCAAACATACAGTCACATACATACGCATTTAAATATTTGTACGTCACCATCACCAATACTCAGCCGCATCCCTCCGATGAATCTTGAGCGGATGGGTGAATCTCCCACAACAGCTCGCAAGAATGAACTATAAGTCCTTGGATATATGCATTGAGTGTCTGGAATATTTACACAGATATATCAGTGGCTTCTCTTTAATCGTCAGTGTTACGACATAGTTGGTATGATTTTCTGTCGCGACAACTACTTTCACTGGTCTACCTACAGCCATATGGTTGTGCGTTGTAACGTTTCAGTATTGAACTCTATCGTTTAATCTCCAGTTGATGGAATATTTTTACGTATGCTGAATTATGATGGAATTATTTTAATTACATGTAGGAAGTTTTCGAAGAAATGGCAGAATTAGGGGACGGAATGAGGATTAATAGAAATTATTAATGAAGTTACATTTCGAATTGGAGTATAATTCTATTTTGTAATGAGAATGAGGGAGAAAAATGAAAGCTGTTTAAGAACTATTTATTTAAAAGCAGATAAATGTTTTGGAGAAATTTTTATTGAATGAGTTGAAAAGTAGATCCGAGATTGATATCAAATGTTGCTGACAAAATTACAAGACACAAATTATTATGTTGAAAAGAATGAATTGGAGAGGCAGATTTGAAAATGAACGAATATGATTTTTCGTTATGAAATTGAAGTAGGATTGGGAATGGAATGATCGGAGTATTTATGGGAAATGTAATAGCAGCCTACATAACATCCGGTCTATATTTATGACAAGTACGAATTTAATCAATTTACGACTTCGCAAGATATTGTATATAAATTTACAAAAAAAGATGTTGAAATTTGACCGCCAAATATTGATGAGATTGAAAAATGTTTTTTCTTATTTGTCAAATAATTGACAATTGAATGTTTACTAATTACAATGTCGACAATCGCCTTCACTTTATGTTAATTTTTTCTCTATTATTAACTAGATTGCTTACCTTGCCACTGCAAATTTTATTCTATCGCATAAATTATTAATAGACAGTTACGCATTATGAATTGTAAACAACCATTTTTTTTTATTTATCACTTACGCCATTCGAAAATTCTCATGTATCAATCACTCAAACGATCCTAATGTATTTTCATAATTAAACGTTTTTGAGTCTTTAAGAAAATTATAACATGATGAATACTTATATTTCTTCCGGCAATAGTATGAATGAAGGGTCAAAAAAATTCAAGATTGACCGATTGATCTGTTGAAGAAATTGGTGTTGTAAAAACGTAAATTTACTGACAGGCGATCAGATACCCATTCTAATTTTTTGATATTTTTTCTTCTTTTCTGTCCACAATAATAATTGAAGAAGGAAAAACGTTTCTTCAGTCACCGTATGATATCACTATTCTATTTTTACTAATATATTGATTTATTTTCGTGTGAGTAATAACGGCCACTCTCCTACAATCGAAATATATTTTCTCTCACATTTTGAGTTAACGATAAAAATAAACAATAGTTTCATTTGTAATGAAATTTTCAAAGCCATCATCATTATAAATTTTAACGGGTATAACATTCTCTGGTTTATAATAAAATATTCCAATTCCAGATTCTATTTTTATTCTGTTCCATGAGTGAGAAAAGGTCTTAGAATTTCCCATAAATTATCATGTGTCCGAAATTTAATTTTTATCGCATATATATTCATTCCAGCCCACAGTGCCGCACTTTTTGATGCACCCCATTGTCCAGAGCCTTATGGTGTACAAGCCTATCCTCATCCGGAGGACTGTGGCTCATTCTTCTTATGTACCAATGGCACTTTAACACTCGAGCACTGCGAAAATGGTCTTCTATTCGATGGGCATGGTAATATTCATCACCACTGCAATTACAACTGGGCTGTCCATTGTGGAGAACGTAGAGCTGATTGTACGTACAAGCTATGAAAATCATACCAAACATACTCATCATCTCCAATGTTATCATGTCAATATTTTTCATTCATCAATTTCAATTTTCATTTCTCAGTTACACCAATAAGTTCACCAGGATGCGAATATCAATTTGGAGTTTATGCTGATCGTGACTCTTGCAGTACAAGTTATATCAAATGTATTTATGGTGAACCACATGAAGAAGCATGTACACCTGGTCTTGTTTGGAACGATAAAACTCACAGTTGCGTATGGCCAGATGAACTTATTCCTTATTGTAATCCTGATGAAATTGTTGGATTCAAATGCCCAACGAAAGTTCCTAAACACAGTGCTGCTGCCAAGTTTTGGCCATTCCCAAGGTAATTATTCCAGTCTTTCAATGACGTTGCTAAATGTTTTTCCTATGCTTATTTATCATGCAGAATCTTTGATGTTAACTCTACAGTTTCAATGATTGACTCTAGATTCCCTGTTCCTGGAGATTGTGGAAGACTTATCACTTGCGTAGACAGTCATCCACGTCTTATCACTTGTGGTGACGGAAAACTCTTTGATTCTGTTTCGTTGAGTTGTATGGATCCTGATGAATATCCACAATGGTTAGTAAGAAAGAAATAGTAATTATGTGAATGAGTCCCACTTCAATGTTAATATGATGTTACTGATCGACGTTTACTTAATTCCAGTGCTGATGGCCTTTAATGTGACCTGTAAAGAGAAATAGAGTTTTTTTTTCCCCGAATTCTACAACTTCGGAATTCCAATCAAATTGTAATTTACTATTTTGGTTTGATGAATGGTGGTGTTCGTTAAATTGTGAAAATATGAAGAAGAGTAATGTATGAAAACAATGAGGCGATGAATTTGTTGGAATATTTTTGACATGGATAAGCAACAAATAAATAAAAGATTTCGAATTTTTAGAAAATAAATAAATTGATAATAAATTGAAGTTGTACTTGGAGAAGTTGTAGTGATTCGATCTGAGAGAAATTATTCACTCCCTGGAATAATTATTCTTTCTAGAATGAATTAAATTTGTGCTATTTGGTTTTCTTGGTCTGATTTTTTTGATAAATTGGTTTTATAATTCAGGAATTCCGTGGAAATTCATTCATGGAATCGCCGATTCATATTTCTCTGAATGACTGTCACAATTGAATAATGCTTTGTGGAATATGATTGAAAAATATCGATTTAAACGGGGAGCAATTGAACGCAATTCAATGATGGTTGTTATTGTTTTCTGAATATGTATTAAAATGGAATAATTACGTTCGCAAATAGCCGGACGCGGATTCAACTTCTACCTAGTATGAGATCATCATTGGCGTGTCGTTACATTTTACTACATTCCAATCTAAATGAATGATCTATATTACTTACAACTTGGGTTTACCATAGAATTTGAATAGTATTCTTAGTGAATAATTACACAAACGTGGAAGATATCAAAGTGAATTGGAACATGGAGATGAAGAGATCCCTTAAAATAATTGAAGGACAGATACTTGCGTGGAGTTAGAAACGAGGATTGATTTTTTTGCACTTGAAAGTAAGCAAGAAAACTCTGGATGTGGTTATTTCTATGCTCTTACGGAGCGAGGATGAGAACGGAAAAAACTATTCCGAATATTTAATTGTATGAGGAAACTAGCACCATGGCAGTAGTCCTATAGTTACTTTCATTCGATTATTTCATTTGTATTTGTTTGCTATCATTTCGGATGATGACTGCCCTTTATCTTTTCCATAACGAACGAAACACTCGTTAGAGGCCAAATAATGATTTGTTAGGACGAAGAATTCGGCTGAACTGAGATGTCTCTGTTTTTAAAACTAGTTTTACATATTTGGATTAGATTGAAAGAATGTCTTGTCAAGATTGTCGGTAATGTGAAGCGGAACCAAATCTTCCATTTTTTCTTCGAGAAATTTCTTTTTTTCGATAAATCACAAACATCTAATGACATTTCATCCACATTCATTAGGTACCTCCCATCGAATTTGGTATAATATCTGTAAATAATAGTGAAACTTGTATATAAGTACGTATAAAAAAAAAATATACAGTAATCTTTATTTCACGAATGTTGAATAGTCAACATCTACATTTGTAAAATTGTATTACAATAAATTTCCGCACGCAAGTGAGAATGAAGTGTAGTGAATATAAATTTTATAAGAGTATTTACAAAATTATCACCGGATATTAAACGTCGAGGTGGTGCAAGAGGTAAAATTTATGATAAAAACGCCTCTTCAAGCACTATAATTAATTTCTAGCATAATATATATAAAAATCCTTCTATGCCATCAATTTGAGCACGTTCAATTTTTATAACAATGAACATGATTCGTTCAAATGCAAAATCCCTACCAGAGTCGCAACTATATTATTCATTGTAAAATAATTTTAATCGAAAACTTTTGATTATTTCATTTTTTTATCTCCTTTTTTTATCATTGACCGAAAATAATTTCATTATCTTGTGAGTCTGCATGTTTTGTATCTGCTTTGTGAAACATATTGAACCATAACTCCTAGTGAGCCCAGACTTCTTTGCATTTTATTCATGTGGTCTAATTTCTGGCACGTGCTCGCAGAGAAACAGCGCCAGCTGGTAATTGCGGTACATTTGGTGGTAAATTTTCCTCTTCGGGGTCTTGTTCATTGCCACCCTCAATGAGTTCTCTTTCAGGTGCCAACGTTGTAGGAACGTCACAGTCTTCAGTTGGTGGTACAACACATCGTAGAGATCTTCGATCGAAAACTAGCATGGCTGGGCATCTTTGAAGACGTGGGTAGCCACCTTGGCATTGCCAATATCGGTTGCATGATTTCCCTAGTGGCACATTTCCATTTGCATCGTCATTGCAGAGAGCTGTAACAAAATATTCAATTATTATTATATTCAGGCATTTCAATTTCATGTTAAATTATTATATGGATAATTATGAATTATCATTGCTGAAACTTTAGAGGGAAACGATATCTCAATGTTTCGGATTGAAGACATTCATTTCATGCTTTTTATTCATCAGTCCTATTATTGATACAATAATATGTATTGTCAAGAGAAGGTCACTTATTCTTTTGAATTGTTATTTCATCAGACGATAATCTTCATTAATTTTGGATGCTTTCTGTGCACTGACAATTTCAATGGACAATCATCGCAAAATCCAAAGATCATTGCAAAGACTCGAAATATGTGGAAATTATGCCAACTTTCACCGTTGACATTTCCAGCATGGAAACCAGACAAAGAATAAACATCCTACCCGTTAAAAATAATTAGAATATCTATGAAATCATCACAGAATTGATTCAAAATTTAACTTCTCAGAGTTTGGGAACGAATTTTGTCCTCTTCCAAATCTCACTTCGTCAGGAAATGTATAACAATATTCGAGAAATTTTGCACTGTTATTCTTCATATCTAGAAGCATCATCAACTATTGAATAATCATTAGAAAAATTCAATATTCCTAGGGGCGTACATCGTAAATTACAAAGTTACATTTGAATTATCTTCTTCACAGTGGATGAATATGAAAGAACTCAGATGAAATCTGAAGATTAAATCATGAAATGAAAAGTAACAAATAATAAATAAAGCAATTGCAGGAAAATTCATATGAAACGAGAACAGTTGGTTAGATTGATTTCGCATATTTTTCCACAATTTATCTGGCCTATCAATGAGAATATGACGAATCAAGAATATAAATGATCACAACTGCATTGGGAAAATAAATAACTGTTAAGATTCGAATATGATGATAATTGATTATGAATCGAAACATAAATTTGGATGATGACAAACAACAGAACAATAGAAATAGTACAAGCCCACAAATGCAAACGAATATGAGAATATTTCATACCAATTGAGGCGTGAGACTATAAGTACACGAGAGAGGAAGGCGCGCCACGGGCTTACGTGAATGCAAATGAGAGAGGTGCCTCGCCCTCATATCGTCTTTAACGGTAACTTGTATTGAGAGGCCACTGACTTGTGTATATTGAGAAAGGGAAAAGAGTGCGCAAGATGCAAGAGAAGAATGTGCTTACTTCTACATAATGTCAATACAGTGAAGTTATTCATCGAAACATTGAAGATAAAGATCTTTGTCCGTTTAATAATGATAAAAAAATACTTTTTCTGTGAAAGTGAAATTTTCTGGATTTTGTATTAAATGAAAAGAATATTCTAGTCTTTAACGCCTCTCTTGAAAGTATTCTCTAGATTTTTTTCTGAGAAATTTAACAAGCGTTAATTGTAGACGTTCAATAAATTTAATTTTATGATACTCTTGGCTGTTCGATAATAATAGTGGGATAAAATTTCTAATAATGCTTTTTTTAGTTATGAAATAGAATTCCAAGTTGCTATGAATTTTACAATGTTGCTCCCACAGCCTCTAAATTTCTAATCATCTTACACTGTTTATTCAAATCTTTTCTTAATTTTGACGAAGGGGATTATCGTTGATATTGAATATGTTCCTAAATATTGAAGGATAAAAATACGGTTGTCCAATTAATAGCAACCAAACCGCAGATGACTAACATCATTCTATTAAAATGTTTTGAAACTTCTTGAAAAATATTTAGGTTGAATTCCTCAACTTTTGCACTGTTGAACTGAAATGAAACTTCCTATCAGATTTCCCAAGAGATTGGTATCGATCTCGATATCTACTATGTCGCGAAATGAAGCTGCAGACGACGTGAACTATACAAATGTTCTAGAATGTTCTTCTCAAACTCCAGAAACATTCTCCATCTTATCCAAACAGAGCTCGATTCAATCGAACTTCAGCACACACCCAAAACAATATTTTTTGTTTACTTCAAACCCTACTTTGTTTCGTATACGATATGAATAAATAATGAAAAAACACGTAGATATATCTGATGATCCTCTGTCTATTCCTTTCTCCATATTCCAATGACATTCGAAGACACTTTCACGTCTCCGAAAAAAAAAAAATGTATACGTTAATTATTGACATTAGAACTGGTGAAATTTTTTTCATGCAATTTTCTAATGTGGGTTGACTGTCACATATAATAACGAATGATACTGTCAAACAATCACAAGGAACCTCCAAATTGCATGCAGAAATGTTCCATAGATGTCTCCATATATTGGGAATAAAAATAAATTTTTATCGCCACAAAGTACTGATGATTTTAGGGAAACTAGATCACAGTGTGTGCTTTTCCAATCGATGAATTAATGAGAAATAATTGAGAAAATAATATCATATTTGTTTATGTATAACTCACGGTGCTTTTGACATCCCTCCACATTTTCAGGCCAATCACAAGAACGAGCACGTTCATTATAAAGAAGTCCACCGATGCAAAGTTGTTCAGTGGCAGTACCATTCCAACACGTCCAATATCTTGTGCATGATGTTTCATGTCCAAAAATACCATAAAGCCAATCACAGTGCTCAGCTCTTATCGGAGGATTGGCTTGACGTTTACCATCGCAATAATTTGCTCGCCACGGATAATCACATCCCTCGGTTACGCCACGATGTTTACCAGCAAATACCAAGCCATTCGGACAATCAAATAGCTCTGGATTGCCATTTACACATTCCCAATAGCGATCACAATATTCAATATCTCCAACAACTCGAGCTTTAGTCTGGCATGGATCCTCTTGCTGTTGCTTCTGTGCGAAACCTTTGTAACATAGATAAACAATAATATTATTCGGTATCTCCATATTGGGGCAGAAATATTAATTTAGAAAGTGGTACAAATTTCTTTCCTCCAAATGGAAGTTTAGAAAGTGAATAATATTACAAATAGAGGTATTATAAAAATACATTTTGCAAATACTCTTCAACGTCATAATAAAAGATTGGATTCAAATTGAATTATTGTGTCAATGTCTTATTTAATATAATTTCCATTACAATTTTTTCCAGTGAAATAATGTTTGAGCTGCCTACTTTTTTTTACGATTTTTTTATTTTTTTATTGTGCGACAATGTCTGAATTTTATTTTTAAAAAAGTACTGTTATATTATCCCGTTTATGATTTTATAATATCATAATTCCTCAGTGAAAGAGAAAACGATCTCGCAAAAAGCAATGTAAATAATGTGCTTGCGTGTTTTAGTAATTCATTCACGACCATGGGAGAGAAGAGTGAGAGTAAGATTCATATTATTAACTTCATGATTTATATTTATGTATGTATAGCGTGTATCGAAGATTTACTCAGAATAAAAATGATTCAAATTCGATTTTATAAGTGTAATATATGAAATGTTACTTTATTTTGTCACTTTTGTTATAAATATAAAATTTTCTACCCCAATGTCCTGTACCATTCTGTATTGAAAAATATCAGTCATAAAACAATTAGCGATACAAACGAATAATTATCGAGCACGATGTAGATAAGATTTGAAATTATAAGAACTGACGAAAAAAAGCACCATCATTAAATTAACATCTTTTCTGTACTTTCAAATATCATAAACAAATTTATTTGTTGGCCTTCATAAGAATTTCAATTAATGATGATCGAATGTATAATTCCAGAAAAAAAAAAATAATATCGAAAGTATTTCAAATTGGAAATTTCGAAGGAAGTGAAATGGTTTCTACATTTTCATCAAAATATACTTGAATTTAAATTTATTCGTATTTTTTTCATCAATATTTTTCCTATTTGGTTGTAACAAAATATCGGATGGGTTTTGTACAATTCATTTCTTAATTCAAAGTATTTATGTACATCCCCCGCCACATTTATTCATACAGAACTTTTCATTGGTAAACTCAAACCCTTGTAAGTCTCATAGCCAACTCTAATTTGTAAAATTCATCAGACATTGGGTGAGGAAGAATTAGATTCGTGCCAGACCCAATGAACGAATTCAAGTAGAATACTTTCAATTTCGAATAAACTCAACAGAAATAAAATACTTGCGAATAATTGTTAGTGCATGTTATATATAAATAAATATATCGGGTGGGAAGTGATGTGTAACCACAATCCCAAGAAACATCGGTTGCGAGCGAAAGTAATTCAGCCTTGACTTCAGTGACCTTCATTCTCTCATTGGATGTTCTTTACAATCCCTATGTAACCGGAACATATGATTATCAATATATATTTATACATATTTAATATGTATTTACTTCCTCATTCTATTTCATCGTTGCAATCCAATAATTACTGAGAAAAGTTCAATTGAATCCGAGAATACCATTAATTAATCATAGAATTAATTATATCCTTCAAGATTAAATTTTCCCATTGGAAAATGTTCTTGAAAGACGGAAGAATTTCATGAAAAATAATAAAATATTACAACTTTCATTACTCATTCATGATCATCAATTTCTCTTTCTCTTTTTCAACCAGTTTGACCTCTGTTTTGCGATAAAGTACTGATATTCCGAAGTAATAATTCATGCAACATAACAATGTTGGAATGAAGCTTAGATAAAAAAATAAGAAAAGGTCAGACCAATTTGTTCATCTGGAAAAACAACTACCTCCAATATTGACGAACATCAATTTATATTTCAAACCGATTTCGATGTTATAAATTTTATCAGTACAAATCTGTACTATTGATGTAATTGATTCCTCGAAAGTATATATAATTTCTATCTAGAAAACATCACCACTACAAAAACTGATTTCATTAATTGATAGTTAATTAATTATATGAAATATCGTAATTTGTGTAAATAGCCATTGTGTACAGAACTAAAATTGATCTGCACATCGAGAGAGTTAAGTTTCTCATACTCATATGGCTAATTGAAAAGAAAACAAAAATCCAACGTTGATTTTTCTTTCGTGATACCAAAATATTTACTCTATGTATACAGCAACATAAATTCTTCTCGCTGATGTGTATTACCCTAGTTAGTCTGTACTTTCGAAAGGCAAACAACGTTATGAATAGATTTTGAAAGGCGTTTATACGAGTAAACTAGACCAGCGAGCTATCGATTTACTCTCAGGGTATGTGCTCGATCTTATTGCTCTTTAATTTGTATTTCACTCCTATATTAACATCAGATATAATTCAATTTCCTTGTTAATACATTGATGCAAATTTTTTTTTTCTTATCTCTTCTACTATACCAAAGTGATATAATGTAATATAATATTTCGTTGGTTAATGAATTTGGTTCCACATGTGCGATAAATATCAAACAGTATGAAACATATTCAATGTGTCGATGTTGCTTTCGAGATCAGTTGCGTTGATACTCTTCTATATGGACTAAAGCTGTGGGATTTATAGACTGCGTAAAAGTCGAGGGTATACAACGATACAATTTTAATGACACCATAAATCATTGGGAAAATAGATCATGTTATTGTCAACTGTAGATTTCCTAATCGAAACTTTTGTAAACATGTTCTCAATAATTTTGTATTCCATCGTGTTCAATTTAATGTTGTTGTGTCAATCGTTGATAAGTGAAATTCGATTTTATATCAATTATGGACAATAAAATGCCAATTATGCTGGAAAAATGCTTTAGGAAATCATAATAGATTTGCGTCTCGAAACTTTCATGATTTTGATAAAGAAACTATTAATTTTTTTATGTAAATTAGTTTCTACTCCGAGTGATAGACGAAATTCAACTTTTTTTCATTTTATATAAATTTTGATTAGACCAAAATCATCCTCATTTAGTTGAATTGACAAAATTATAAAACTCAAAAGCTCCATATTAAAATAGATGTTATCGATTCATTAATTTGACACGGCAATTTCACATTGTGTCGAGTCACGATTCTAAATCGACAAACAAAAGAGAATGATTTATCATATAGTAAAGCATAAATCATAAAATAAGATATAAATAATTTTCTCAATGATATAATCATGTGTTCTTAAACTCGATTTTCGATTTTTATTGACATACCCAACTCAAATAAAAGAATTAATGGCTTCAATCCTATCTCTTAAATCGAAAAATCATGAACAAACAATAACCAAAAAGTCATTTCATAAAAGTTCTAACCTGAAATGTTTCGGATCAATATTAATATAATTTATCCTATATTGATGAAGAATAACAAAATTGATATCAAAATAATTCTGGTAGCACTAGATTTCAATAGATAGGAAACGCTAAAAATAACTCGCTTACACTTTTACTTCAGACTTATCACCTAAAATCCTGGAGCTTATACCAAGTCGTACTTATCAATGGAAAATAATTGTGTTTCTAACTACAACAGTCTTCATCTATCAATAAAATTTTTTGTTGTAATTCCAAATATATACACAATTTTAATTCAAGAGTAAAATATCCTCAAATTATAAATGGAATTTTCTACAAAAATCTCAAAGTTTTATCCCATATTTCATTTCTACCACAACTATTTTTACAAACAACCCAAACTTAGAACATTCTGATCTTCTCGAGATATGAAATCACTTCAACCACGAAAAGAACAAAATTAATGATTCTCAAGTGCAAAGATAATCCCTCAATTGGACATAAACATCCTATGATAAAATCGACGATTATTCCTTGCTATAATTAAATCTCCCATTCGAATATCATCATGTAATAAAAGAGACCGCTACGATAAATAAATGAATGAATAACAACCTTTTAGAATTATAGGTAGGAGTGAGAAATAATTTTGTGATGACACGCGCATTCCCGCGTGTTGATTACCAAATGTTTGTCAATTGGTATAAACAATTCCGGGCGCGTCTTCGTCATCCGGTTTTGTACCTGTACGATGCCACTATATCTATATATTTATGTTTATATATACAAAATCCCCCGCGGCCACTTTTCTCGTATTCTCGTATTGGACACATCTTACAGTCTCCGGGTGTGTCTTATGTAAGTCGTGACTTGATCGTCGAGTTTGGCTTACTTTCCCTTCTTTTACCACACATACAATCCGTTAAGAGTTTGAGAATCGTGTTTATGCCTGCACACATAACCCGTGTGCACCTTTTGACATGAGTCTATATCATATACTACTTTAGTATACATCTACACGTAATATTTAAATGGAGAGTGAATTTGAATGAGGCGTATACAGCAACGAAGATTGAAAATCAAATGTGGATTTGTATTGAAAATATAAATGAGAAAATAAGTATATTGATGAAATTAAGAATTGAATTCAACTTTACTTTTCAGCCTTCACAGCTCTTTAAATATTTAATTTGTGCTGGCAAAGAGCAATGAAAAAAATTGTATATTGAAAAATAAAATATTTTATTTGTTCTACATACGTCCTGGAATTTTTTTCTTTAACGTATTTTTCCTTCTAAACGTACTTCTTTTCAACTGGGGAATTTTTTTTACATAAACAGTATCCTGTTTCAGAAAGAGAGAGTGATCATAAAATTATCTGAATTATTTTTTATCATGGTGATAAAAAATTAGAAATACTTGTCTAAATTCTGTTTTGAATTTAAAGTTGTTGGGGTTTTTGGTTGGTTTGATATTAATTGGAAATATATTCATGACATGATGATTTAGTGTAGGATATTTTAGTTGAAGAAAAATAAAGGATTTATCTTCTGGATTGGATGCAATTTAATCAAATTGATGTTATGGAATAAACGGGAAATTGTGGTTCAAATGGGTAAACTCGATAACAAGTATAATTAAGCATATAATAGTTGGTGGTTGTTGGTGCGTCACCTGAGGGCGATAATGACGATAATGGAAGTGGCAATGGGAAGCGAGAGTGGAGGAAAGATATATACTGGAGAAGTGCGATCGAACCACTTTCATATTTTCACCCGTAAGACATCGGAGAAAGTTCTTTCTCTTGAAAAGATATAAAACTATAAATGTACGACGATGCCATTTTTCCAAAAAATCCGTGTCATTGCTTGTCGATGCAAGAAAATGTTCAATATTTAATATTCGCAGAACTATTTCGTATTTCAAATTGAAATTTCATTCAAATTTATGCATAATTTTATCGAAATTTATTTTGAAATTGTAATACATATATTAAGATATTGACATAGAAGAAAAATTGCACTCTATTGATACTGTGATTATTTTTATTATCATTGGATTATGACAAGTCAAGAAAGTTTGTTATTGCAATTGGTCTGGTAAATTAGTTTTCTCTTTGATGATCACCACTATTTTTTTTCAATATCTTTTCTCTATGACATGTAAGAAATTAAAAAATAGCAAAACTTAATTGGTTGTAGAGAAACCATTTTCATTTATCAAATTAATATTATTTAGCAATTACCCCTATCTCCCATCATTCACAATGTGTGAAATGAATTTTGAATTATAAAATGAATTCGTAATGGTGAGTTAAATTTTATCAAAAAAAAAATCTGAAGTAATTGCCCATTTATAATTACATTGAATTTTTCCGGATGAAAAAAAAAAAAAAAGATAATAATTCTATTTTCATAATAATTTATCTAGTTAATCAATTAATTTGCTGAATAATAATTGACTTGCCAAATGGTCTCTTTCATCATACATCTAATGAACATTCAAAGCCGTTTGAGATGATGAAAGTATAAATTGGTAATAGAATAGAACAAATAAAAATTAATTTTAATTCATAAAAAATCTCATTCAATTAATCAGCAATTTGTATATAATTATATAAACACAATCTTCCAACTGAACTTTAATTGAAGAAGCTGGAAACGAAAGTGAAAGTAATCATTCTAATAAGAATCACATTTCAATGAGTATTCAAATTATTACACAGTCGTGATGCGAGCACATTTAGAACATTCCACCATAAATATATATATCAAGCAATGTTCATCACATCCATTTAATAATAATGAACTGCTGAGTAAATCACTTTTGCATTTTAATTTTACATTGTACCGCCAACAGCCAATTGCATCAGATTGAATTTATTCGAAATTTTCAAACAAAATATAATCATTAATGATATGAAAATAAATTTTAATGAACTCACCCTGAACCACGAAGAAGAATAGAAAGAAGATCACAGCTTGAGATCCCATTGTGAAGGTCAACGAGGTTTTTTTCTTTTATCAAAAAAACCCTGATGGTCCTAACAGTTATGAATTGAAATTAAAAATTCATATAAAATTGAATATACGCAGCAAAGATGCCTCTATGAACAGTAACAGCTATCAAACCGTAATAATAATAATAATTATTATTATTATTTGATATAGAGAGTAAAAGTAAGAGATGATCAACGAAGAAGAAGCTTTACTGATGGGTTTTCGTGTCGGGACTGGTCACTGGGAGAGGCCTTTGGTTTACGGGTCTTATATGAGCTCCCCACTCAAGCTCACATCGCACTCTCTGCCTCGGCGAGGAAGGTTCTCTTGGAGAACTCTCCGCAGCTGCTTCCATCCGCTGAATACTCTACGGGTTCTCTCTTCTACAGCCACTCATTCGTCACATTTTCCATTTGTATTTTTATCTTAATACTAACTTAAACTTGCATATGGTATCCATTTTTCCTTATTAAATGCATGACTTTATAATATTGTGATATAAAGAATGAAAGAATAAACTGCATCATGTATGAAGATAAATTGATATGAGAAAGAATTATGAGGGGAAAAGTAGCATTGAATCAAATGACTTTCAAATATGATGAGAGCCATTTGATTATGAAGCAATAATTTCTAAATCATTCTGATGAGGCACATTTACTTTTCATTGTTATATTTGTTTCTTCAACAAGACGTTTTTGATAACATAAAATGGGATCAGTAGTGGCGAGCACTTTTGGGCCATTCAGTCAATACAATTTTTCTTCTTATTCTGTTACTGGAGTTATAGAAATCAATTAGATATTTCATTTCCATAAGCAAACAAACGGTGAAAATAATATACTGTTGGATGCATCGTAGCATAAACAATGAGATTCCAACTGCACGTATAAAGTCACGAGATAAAAAAAAAAGAGAATTGATATCATGTAGAGTAATTTAGTCTGAAGAAAAAAATGAAACAGTAATTTCTCATCACTATCTCATCAGATAAATTTTTTTTCTATTCCTTCGTCATTTTAATTGTGTATAAGAAAAATTCATCCAGCAATTTATAATTATGATGACGATTGAATAAACAAGCATTGGTGGATGTATATTGAATAAGAAGTGATAAGAGAAAATTATAAAAGTTTTATTTACAATGGAAGAAATTGATTTTCATAACTGTGTGAATATCAATACATAAATTTGTGGTTGATAAATCATATAAAAAATTTACAGTTATTGAAAACCGTATGCTTTCTGCATTTACATAATTATCGTGAGTGAATCTATATTCCAATATCATTGACACTATGTTGTAGAGATTTGCGATAATACTTGGACCATAATTTATTATATTAATTTGTCGTTGAAGTCAGTTAATATACCTCTCAGTATTTATAAAGTTAAAAGTACTTTCTTTATGGCTAAAAGTAATATATGCTCATGTTTGTGATACGTTGGAGAATATAATTGTATGTTTATTAGTAAAAATGAGAAATGCTTCACCGGAAGTTGAGGCAAATAAATAATGTCATTATATTAAATTTCACACACGTTTTCAAATTATTAGTGAAGGTGTTATAGGGTCATCAACTCATCAGCTATTTAATGTTTGAGAATACTATACGATTGTAAAGATACATGAAGCAACAAATATTAAATGTCGTATGTGCGTGTGTGAATACGTGCTGAGATTACCTAAAGAAACATTCAAAATTTCTTTTTCTCGTTGGTGTTTTTTTCCTCCTTTTTCTTTCTTTCTTTTCATCTTCTCTTTTTTTCTATTTTTTTTTCCCAGAGTTTACATAACAAATTTTTTCCATGGCTCACACTCAATTCGCTTGACTACTTGACTTGATAATCTACTCAAGACGGTGAGAATAGTCACAGGAGAAAATACAATTGAAGACAAATGAAACAATAGGTAGGCTTTAAGTTTGTTATTTCGAAATGTATGCGGAGTATTATTCTGCGCGTGAAAAAATATTTTTGTTGAGGAAAACGAGAATAAGTAAAATTTTTTAATATGTGTTTTTATCACTTTGCACATGGTCCCATACTAAAGTTTCAACATGAGAAATATTATTCGTGCAAAAAATTTCTGTGATTCTCATTTTTTCATCTGCAGTGGTAGTGTCTAATTATGGTCTGCCTTTTCCTGACTTTGACATTTTTAATGAATGAAAGATCAAAGCTTGTTGTCATCAACTCGGCGTTTATCTCAATATTTTTTGTTCCCATCAATTACGTATTCAAATGATTTCAGTTGAAATTATCCCAAAATTTTTCTTGATTCTGTCAATATTGTTGCTTATCATTTACAATCAATACTAAAGATAGCATTGTACAACAAGGCGCTGCAAGAAAAATGGACCAGCTCTATACAACTACTCTCACGTTTATCTATTTTACATCCTTGTTTTATAAATATTCAGCAAAATACTTATCTTAAGTTAATATATATTGAATAATCGTTCTCTTCTATTAACAACAACACAGACAGTAGAAATTATTGCAACACTTCAGCTCTTCCCAACTCTTGAAAAGCTGCTAATTACCACAAATTATTCTCCACTTCGATCACATATTATATGATATATCGAGAGATATCAACCACGACGACCAATTTCAGTCTTAAATTAGTCAATTGTAAAAAAAAAAGAGATTAATCGCACAAACTCTGCAAACAAAAGGTCAAATGCAGACGATGTACTGAATTTTTTGTTGCTCTCGAGTTTTTAGTCAAAAATTTAAAAAAAGAACTTCAAAATTGGATAAATAATTCTGAAAATGTTTTTCATTCAACTCTTATCATTTTTCATTGCTATTTTCATCCAAATCATCGACTGATGAAGAATCTTCATTGATTAAATAGCAACGTCGGTAATATCAAAGTCTTTTTTTACTTCTGCCCCGACATTGGCACGCTCTCTGTTGACGATAAGATTACATTACACGAGAATAAAATGATGGTAACATGGAGTTTGGACATACGATATGGATACGCGTATTTTTTCTACTTCGCCGACTTATTTAAATGGATCTGACTCACAAACAAGAGTATCTTCCTGTTTCCACTTATTACCACGCTCCTACTGCGTCGTATTGTCTTCAAATTATTCTCCCAATAAAATGAACTGATGAGAATCCGATACTATGGTGTAATATTTTTTGTTTTTTCGCTATTGATATGAAACCCTGGAGATTGTTAGTTTAGGTTAGTCATTAATATAAATACACTAGACACATCGTTATCATAGTTAATATCCACTCATTTCGAAGTAACGATAACGACTACCAAACATTGAAATGCAATTAAGACGGGCATGCAACCAATGTCGGCTGACTTTTGACGCGCGATAATTCATATTTATGTGATTACTATCATGAAAATAGAATTCAACTTGGACTATAAGAAATAACTAATGTTGGTTTATAATTAATAAAGTGGGGAGAGAGTTTACAGTTGAAAAATTAAAGCTTGAATATTTAGCGGTAAAAATGTATTTATAACTTCGAATTATAGCAATCCATATTATTATTTCTATAAGCGACATTGAAATTGTTGCAAATTGAATTGTGGGTCGCAGATATATAATTGAGAGAGTGCATTAATGCTATGGACAGTGGAAAGAAAAATATAATGCTCATAGTTATATATCTTACACTAAAATAGTATTTGAATTTTTTGGTATGATGAAGACCTCAGATACTTCAAATTTTTTCTATTACAGGTCAATTTAAATCGTTTACTTCACTGAACCATTTGTTGAATTTTTTATAATCAATCTGAACGTTCTTATACGAATAAACAGATAGGACAAAAAAAATATATGAGATCTGTCACTTTTGTTACGATGTTAAGACGTTAGGGTGAAAAGTTGATTTCAAAGTAGTAACTTGTCACTTTCTCAGGGGAATCAGGGGAAAATTCTAATTGAAAAGTTGTGGAAATTGACGAATGAAAAAAAAAAAAAAAGTCGGGTTGCGTTCCACGTAATGTGATGGTATTATGCAGAGTAGTTCATTCACTGCACATGAGGTCTGTGTCCACTCCAAGGTCTCTCTGATGACTTTGATGATTTTTACGTATATTAATGAGCTGGGTGAATGTGTCTTGTATACTCTACTAATCAGTTAAGAGAATTCATCGTTCTGTGAACAGTTGCTCATTCAAATCATGTACCGCTCATGGCGATTTGATGATAACGAAGTATATTTCAAGTGGAAAAATAATTATATACATGAAAAAAATTCTTTTCCTTTGCGAAATTGTAATGTTTTTGTTTGCAATCATGGGAAATTCGTGACAAGATTCAGTTTTAGTTCACAATCTTCTCCTATGGGTGAAATCACTCGAAAAATTTAATTTCATTTCACCAAGTTGTTTTTTTTTAATGACAAATGTTATTTTCATTATTTCAACTTTTGTCTCGACACTTTATATTTATTAATAAGGAAAAAATACTTTTGTGACAGAATTTCATCCAAGTCTGATTATATTCCTTACGATTGAATCTTGTTCTCAACAGTCTCATCACGTGGATCGTCACAGGGTCAAGATAAATTTGCTATTAAATAATTGGATATATGGAAAGATTATTGAATGAAGAATTCTCGATTTGTCATAACAAGAATTTATTTTTTTGAATCGTTCAATCATTTGTTGTTTTTTTGGCGTAAATAAAATTGCATTTACATATATAGATAACATATTATGAATACTCTGAAATCAATTTTCCACTTCAAATAAATTAGCTTCAGAGGAAAAATATTCTAGACATAAAATCATATCCAGGCTCTTCAACACTCGATTCCATCGATTCAAATACAAAAATGTAGTAGACGGTACTAATAATTAAAATATGAATATCTATAAATGAATATCGAATTCGTATCATCCCATTCACATTCCGAAACTTATTCATTTCCGGACAATGAACTGACTTAATTTTATCGATCCAAGAATATTTATTCATGAATGCAGAAAACGATATTCAATAAGATAAATATTTTGAAATCATTCATTTTTTTTCAGCGTTGTTTTGTTCATTCATGAGAAATATTAGTTCAATTTATTTATTTTGATGAACCAGCATTCCACTGCTCACAAAAAAATGAATTAATTAATTCCATCAGAATGGAAAAAACAAAAAAAACGAAAAAAAAACAAATGCTCTTTACATTTCTTCACTATATTCGATGTGAATTTAGTCATTTTTTAATTCCATGGTGAGTCCATTGGCATCCAGTTCGCGAACCCGATCTGGAATCTTGCACTGGTGTTACATACAGAAGAAAAACTTGAACAGGGAATGGGAATAAAATATACCACGATAAAATATAAAGTATATTACTTGTGGCATAAACTTTTCTTTCTATTGAAAAATACCATCGCCCTCACAGTCATCCATTCATAAGTTGAGTTGCTCAACAGCATAGAATACCATTGGCCATGTGACATAGCATTTGAGATGAGTCACACTGAATGGGACCATCGCACAGCTTTCGACATTTTAATTTGGGCTTTTACGTCCTATCCACAATAAAAAAATCCCTGCATGTAACAATGTGAATCGACATTATATAATTTTATATAAGCCTAGACGACTTGTCGAAATGAATTGTGGCAAAACAATAAGATATATTTTTTTTTTGTATTTGTATTCTTTCACCATCATTGAACATTTGTTATAATACGTGACACATAACTGAAGATGAATATGTTATTAATATTGTATGTGTGACCTTTTATTCTGCTCAATATCCAAGTGAAAAAAAAGAGGTCCCAGTTACTTTTTAATTCATTGCTTGAATGACGCGGTGATGCATCACTGCAAAAATATTTGACTATAAGCGATGTATATGAAGTGATCGATCGATAGTAGGCTCGATCGTTCAATCAAATTTATTAAAAGCTTGAGATTTGTATTTGTGCTAATATTAGACGAATGATCAATTCAAAATTTTCCTTCTAAATTTCAAATATATCCTTTTATTTTATCGTTGATGAAGATATCTCTATTCGATATTGATTAAACAAATCGAATTAAAAAAAAAAAAAATGCATTACCACTCGGTGCATTTTCTAGCTCTCACATTGAATACTGACGATTTGATTCATTTTCAATAGCAAGTCTATAATGAAAAATATAGAAACAGTCAATCTAAATATTTTTAAAGAAAGTGAGGACAGAAAGAATTTAACGAAAAAGAGTAAAACTGGAAGTTAATATGCACTCACCTATGCCATTCAGCTATAAATGTCATAACTGAAGATAAAGATTATGAAAATGAAATGTTGCAAGGTGGTTACGACGAGTCAACCAAGTTTTTTTTATTACCTCACCAATTAAATTTCACTATCATGTGCTCCCAAAATTAAGTTAATGTTGTTGGTTAATGTGTCATTGAAAACGAACGTGTGGAATTTAAGAATAACACTTTGATTAAGATAAATTAAAAAATTGAACTCATTACAATGACTTGTGCTACTTAAATTGAAAGAGTAATTCCACAAGTCATTATCCGAAATTAATGTTGATTAATTATTGTTTGAAAAAACGATGGAATAAAAACTTGAATTTATTTTCCGGGGCAATTGGGAAGTATTTATTCGTAGTCAGGTATGCATCTATTCAATCAAAAGTTTACTTCTACGCTGTAACAATTTATGAAGGATTCTCATTACGAGTCTTCAAACAATTAATCATTTTTGGGCATTTAATTTTGTCCAGGATATCCACATCAGTTTTAACGAATTATCGGTCGACAATCTCAGAAAAATGACAGTTCCTTTTCTATCTGTAATGGCCCCGCGTTGATGACTCTATGAAAATATTCCCAGTGTGATGATCAATAAGATTTCAGTCTCTATGAAAAACAGGGAAAAAAAAATTTTTTAATGTAAAAAATTGCATATTAATCCCAAATTCAATCATTCAACTATGTGAATGAAGAAAATGGCTTGAACAAATCAATGTTTAATTTTCATTTGGTTACTTTTCATTTCATTGTTGGAAAAAAAAAAATGATATGAAATATTTCTCATGTATCGTTAACAATCTTGTAATAATCATGAAGAGCTCTGGAGAAACTTCAAGGGAACTCCTCTGATCTCAATCATTCTTTTATCCCCCAAGAGCTTATGTCAACAAGTATGGAGAACAGAGTTTTCAAATGGATCTGTAGTTCCCGGTGAGCGTTTACAGACCTTCCAACATTCAATTACGGACCGTCATTGCTTCATTATTCTTCAACTTCTCTCCACAATCCTTCGCATCATTTATCGCGGAGACACCAAATGTGCACGGTATGAAAAACTAATATTTCACTTTATCCGTCTCCAGACTTGGGAAAAACCATTCCGAATCATTCTTGGAATTCGTATTAAAAGAGCAAAAAGAAGAATCTTATTTTTCTTACACTTCCCATGATTCATACTTCCTCATTCACTCATCACTAATTCAAATTTTACAGCATGAACAATAAACCAAATTAATAACTATACAATTTTTAATAGATTCAGCAATCAACCATGCACCAGAGTTAAAAAAAACTGGTATTTCTATTACCCACAATATATTTTAATAGTCACCATGAAATAGGCAATATTATTCCAGTATTTATATCTTCCCTTCACACATATAACATCCCTACTGTCGCGGTGAATATAAGCGTACATACCCAAAGCCGATACTTGAAGACGAAATGCTAATTTTACATACGCCACCATCGTTAATTTTTATTATGCTACATTTTTCATCATTCATTTTTTTTTCTTCTTCCTCCCTTTCTTCTTCTTGTTCACATAAAGACCACACGTCGTTTACATATAAATACACATATATTTCGGTGACTTGTGTATTCTCCAAAAAATTATTGCAATAAATTTTCAGAGCGGTCAAATGAAAAAGTTATCTCGGATTAGTTTCTTTCGTGCTTATACACAAAAGATGTCTCCCAAGTATGTATACCTACTCACTGCGCGTCTGCATTGCAAACTCTGGACCTGGGTTTGACCCGGAGAGCAAAGACCCCTGGGGCCTTGACGCGTCTCACCAGCCCGCGTCCCTTCATCACTCGCTTTTTTTTCACGTGGTCGTTTCTTATCCCCCTTAACTCACTTTTTTTACCCTTCTCTAATTGTTTCAACTCTATGTCCTTTCTCGAGCATTCTCTTTCTGCCGTCCTTCATTTTCATTTATTTTATTATATTTTTTTTCTTTTCACCACCTCGTCCAATTTCATTGCCGTACCAACTTTTTAGCTTTGGAATATAAAAAATGCTTTTTCATTCCATTAGTTCATTGTGAAGCAGAATTGAATTAGCGTAGTGGGTAATGGCTAAAAATTATCATCGAGCATCAAAAATTACGTGATGCAAAGGCTCATGCGTAAGCGAGTGGACAGCTATACTACTTCTGCTGTTCCTCTTTTATACTGCGGTTACAGTGTAAACAAATTTTTCATGGGGCTCTTCACCATTTTTTATGTGCCTGTGCATCAGTATCGTCGTGTTGAATTTCTGTTCTCCTTCTTTTTTCTTCTTATTTTTATTCTCTTCTTCTTTTCCACTACACCAAATGGCAAGACTTATTTTATGTTAGTACATGGGTGTAAAAAAAAAATAAATCACAAGATTGAACTAAGTGCAGTCCAGTGAAGAGATGCCGACTACTGGCAGCTTTAAATTCAATTAATGTAAATTGAATTTCCAGTAGCTGATCTCCATGCATTAGCGTTGCACCAACGTTGTATCGGCTGTACCACATATAATTTTTATGTATTGTGATTAATAGTCTTCGTGAATACACTGTAAAACAAAAGAATTATTTTCAAATTAACACTGCGTTGTTGAAAAATAATATTTATTGACTTAATGGTTCATTAACGATATTGCTGCTGATTACCTTCGACGTTGATGCAATTACATTGAATGCAACGCAGAGCAGGGTCATCCGTGTCGCACGTGTATTCTCTCCCACGTCTATACACAGACCTCCCCATGTTATAAAGGTGAACGACATGACACACACCCAAATAACAAGTTACGGTACAACGAACAAGTTTCTTGCATTTCGCGATATACCGTTTAATAGTCAATTTTTATTCGGAATCGAAAGGTGAAGGACATACAATTTTTACATCTCTCCATTTATTTAAAATGAACTGAAAATATATGCTAATGAACGATTATTATACATACCGTTACCGTTCACTGAATATCTCAATTTAATTCAGATGATTGACAAATTATTGTTCTCACATTTGTTTTGTTTTTTTGTTTTTTTTTCTTTTAGATAATATATGAAACTTTTGACATTACAAAAACACGACAATTGAGATCGTCAACATAAATTCAATGAATATTTTAATCTTTTTTATAATTTTTGTATATAAGTAGCTGTCAAACCCCAGATCACATAATAAAAGAAAACAGAATTGGAACGTGATACGGAAATTTTTGAATTGGAAGTTTATGCAAATGAAGATGTCCATCATACTGGTATGGAGAAACTGGATGTGGAATTCCACGTTGTGATATTACGCGGCAACTCAACTACTTGTTCAATTAAGTTAGTTTTTCTATTCGGATTATATCCTCCTATGGTACTTTACTAAACCAAAAAAGAATATTCTGATTTTTTTTCTCAATCTTTATCATATGAAAATAATGCACCACTCATTTTATGAAAATGTGGGTACTAGTTTGAACATATAGTTACTCCAGATTCTGATAAATATTCAATCCAACAATATTTAAATTTCAAAGGTTTTTTTTCCTTCACAACCTGTTTTTGTCTAATTAATTCAATCAGTAGTTTGAGTAATTCGTGCAATGCAATGAACTTGATCATGGGAATTATCTACAGACCAGCATACGTCGAGTATGAACGTACAAATGATGACTCCGATTTATTCGTAATTCAGTTAGAATCTAAAAATGTAAATCACGTTCTTCCACATAACTGGATGATCAGCAATTACTTTTTATTATTCAATTTTACAACCATTTCAGAAACATATCGGACGGTTTTCATCATAAATCTGCAGCACGTAAGTCATAAAAATCCGAAGATAAAGATCCGACATTACTCTTGCTTCTCAATATGCACCAACGCGTAAGGCTACTATTTTTAACTCAACTCTCCTCCTACATAATCATCGATAACCCACACTAAAAATTCTTCTTAAAGTTTAATATCAATTCCGGAAGCATTTTTTGCCAATATCCAAAAATCAATTTTCAATCATTCGCCAGACGATAAACCTATCTGAACATATCGAATGCTTAGGAAAAGGAAAAAAAAACACAAACACAGAATTCATCAAAACCATAAATATAAAGTTAAATTCTTGTATAACATTTCAACTAAAATTTAGAAAAAAAATTATGAATATGAAAGAAGGATGTGACTGAAATGTACTTCGGTATATTAACCATAACGTGAATATCAATTTCACATGCGGTAAAGTCATGATTGAAATGTTATCCATAAGACGTTTAGTAATAATAATCCGATTGGCGATACATGGAGAATAAGTCCGACGTGGTGAGAAGTGAATGGACGAGTGGACGGAAGACCACTTGAGTCTGAACGAGATATCAACGTACTATCGCCCACTTGCACATCCTTCTAAGTGACTGTTTATATAAATTCATTGAATTTATTGAACGATAACTGGCCACACAGTATACACATACTCAGCCATGCATGTTCAATAAGCATATCGTAATCCACCATGACGTAGCACACGGTGCAAAATTAATTGTTCACAAAAGCGTGTGCCGCGTCCAAAGGTTTTCATATATATATTTACAGGATAATATGTTTTTTCTTTCATTGCATCCAGTTTTAGTTTCGTCTTATTTTTCTCCCGCGCATCGTTCTTTCTTTGTGGCAAATTCTTTTGCCTCCCTTTGGTCTTCACATTATAACCCTTCCATATAACATTCCTTCGGAGCAACCTCCTCGTGATGTTCCTTTCACCGTGACTCTCTCTCTCTCTCTCTCTCACTCTCTTTCTCTCTCTCTTTCTCTCTCACCGACACTTGGTCCACCTAGAGATGCTTCAACAGGGCCCAAACGAAGCCTGGTAAACAGAGAACAGAAGAAAGGGAAGATAACAAAATTCGAAGATCGTTTCGCAGAAGGACAAGATAAATATGCAGATCCCCAGGCGATCAGACACGCCTTTTGAGATTCGCTTGGACACCAATACCTCACGCGATGCATTATTACATATCTTAGTTTCATATTAAATTTAGGTCTGACTAATCTGCTTTTTCATGTTGGTAATGGATTTATCTTCGCACGCACAAACATTGTACCAATGACATTGACAATGTAACAATATTATCAAATGTATTAATATTTATTAGTAAAATTTTTTTATCTTCAAGTTATAAAATTATTCGATTACCAATTTTGATGAGGTTGTACATTGTGACCGATTGATAGTTTTTTCAAATACATTTTGAAGAGAGTGAATGTTGAGGATTTGTCATATGTCTATCACTCGTTGATCGATTGAGTTGATTATAAAAAATGATAAACTATTAATCTCGAAATGAATGACAACACTATCAATCCCCGACGTTTACAGAATTGAAAAAAAACTTTTCGTTTAATTTTCAATGGTTCACTTGATTACATTTTTGCATAGGATACTTGAATAATTTGGTTTCATAGTTCATTCACAAAAAAACAAAGAAAAATTATGGCGTGTAATTACCCAGGATAAATACAAGACTTCCTAACGGAGATATGACTGTTGTTTGATGTTTTTCTGCTTCATCAAGGCTCTGTACGGGTTCATGCAAAAAGGTGATGGCAATGACAGAGATTTTACGAACATCGGAGATCTGATTGACATGAAAGATTTCAATCACAAAAAAATTCTGCCACTATTGATATAATTGTTAATTTGGATTTCATTGTGTGGCCATAATAATCTACGTTGAACATTCCAATTGATTCTGAGTTAATGAAAAATGTTTTACTTACCATCGCTTTTCAAAATTTCACGATTTTTCCCAAATTTTACATTAGACTATCAAGTGAAATTCACCTTCTGTTAGATAATGCGGAATCTCTATCCGACGAAATGTTACCACAGTCCTAAATATGGACAAAAAAGAGAAAGAAAAAAAATTCCAATCCGAATTAATATTGCGGTAATGGTTTATCAACATGCATCTGTTAAATATATATTTCCATGCCGTTTTAAATCGTGAAATACTTCCAAAATTACTCACATTCCACTTTGCAATTCAATTATAATTTTTTTTTTCTTCCCAGTCTCTATTGCAAATGTGGATTGGGTGGTACCAAGGATAACGTTGAACAACAACAGGTTGAAGGAGTTGTGCGTCATCAGGACATTTAGTTTGGACAAGGAGTGAGTGGAGAGACGAGGGCGATCCGAGTCACGATGCGAATAGGGCGGATGCGGGCACATGGATGACTGTCACTGACGACCAAGCTCATCCTCCTCTTTATCTTCTCCGCATTACGCCAAGCGTCCTTCACCCAAGCGAACGCGTTCATCACGTCCAATTTTTTTTTTTCCCTCCCCTTTTCCTTCGGTTTCACGTCGTAAATTTTCTGCACGATGACCCCCGCACACTGTGAATTAAATGGAACCGCAAGAATAACAATCGAAATTTAACTTTATTGTTAATTCTATACACGTAAATATCAACATTTTCAAGGCAAAAAAAATTGACTGAAAATAATTTTATTAGTCTGCACAGTATTTAATTTGAATGTGGATCATATATAATGGAATTATTCTTACCTCATTCGAGTATAAATTCGGTATAATGCAAAGCTGTTAGTGAGGTTTAAAATAACGGAAAGCAGTTGATAATGTGGTGGATAAATAAAATTTTCTCATGTGAATCTGGGCGTTTTTTAATTTTTTATTTTTCGTGTGTTTTGTTATTCTCATTCCTGACTCGATTTCCTCATTGCCAAAATGAGGAGCTGGATAATAAAATGCAAGAGTGGATTTGCAATGGGGGAAAAACCGGGAACCACTCGAATTCTTTTCTCCCAAACATATTCAACATGAAGACACACTTGTGTGGGCCTATACAGTGTGTATACCTTGTCTCCTTCAACACGTATAGACATTTCGGTCCTTGCGAGTTCGTTAAGCCTGCATGGTCTTTCTCTTATCTTCGGGGCCAGAATACACAATATCAAGAAGCGGGATCGTGTCCTTCCGCGTTCACTTGCCGAGACATTACGAGACGGCTTCGAGGCAAGTTTTAAAACTGTCTACGACTCAGTGTCAAGGTCGAGAGCAACGTATGTCAATGAATATTTTTATTCATTGCGCAATTTAAGATGATTTTCAAATTTGGATAGCGATGATCAATAATTCAATGCCCGTGAGCCATACGTCTACTTTAAGTCTCCTTGACTTTTTTTTTTTGATGAGTTTTAGTGGGCTTGATGTGTAATCTACGTCTCACAGTTTGTTTGCAAGTTCAATGAACTTTTTCTCATGAACAATTCAATTTTTTTTTTAATTAACGGTAAACAATTTGAATCACAAATCGAATCTGTCATATAATATATATTGGTGATTTTACAACGACAATTGTCTTTGCTTTATCTTCGAAATATCGTAATTCATTTTCAAGTTAATCAAGATCATATGAATATTTAATTGGATATCCCCAATTAAGGAAACGTCTGCATTATTGACTCTTGTTGGATTTATTATTCTATTATCCTCTGATGCATCTGAAAAAGAGTACAAATTGATGTTTTAAAATTCGTTTCGCATAGGACAGCCGTTGGTGTTATTGATTGAACATTTCTCATCGTTTCTTAATTGGTTCAGACCTTTGAAGAATTGGACGATTATTTTGATCAAACATTTTTCCTTCAATATTAAACTGTCTAGATTCAAATTCAACATTGAATTGTTCATCACGAACAATTCGTTTCAATAAAATGAATAACATATTCCAACATCGCATTTCACATTTCATGTGAATCATAAAAATTCATCGACCAGACCTTGAGGACGCCACAGACTTCATACAGACATCATGTGAAACTATAATTGTAATTAAGATTCTGCAAGCAAATTTATCGATATTTATCTGCACTCTTCATTCTCTCCCTCTTCACTCTTATTAAATTTTATTTCATCACTAAATAGCCATCACACAGCCAGAAATAGTGCAGACAAACTCGCTCACTTCCGTTCATTCTACGAGATATTGAACGCGTATAGGGTCTATAACCAAAACTGGTTTGGAGGAGCAAAAAGATTTCCAAGGTCGGAACGTGTTGTTAGAGGCCGCAAAATTGGCATTCGATGGGGATGATTTATATCATTTGGAGCGGCTATCATCACGCGAACATCGTACCACATTTCATATATAATTATAACGCTATTCAAATGCCAAATAAACATTAAAATAATTATATTCACCGCATAAAAATTGCAAATAAAATTCAAAAGAAGGATTCACACATACACAGTAGATAGATATATGAATTACCATGCATATATTTTCTCTCGATGAAATTATCTCAAATACAATATTGTAGCGATCGACCAGAGAGACATTGAAAATCCATCAGGATTGCACAAAACTGCAGATACCACTTTCGAAATACATTGCAAAATGTATGTTGACGAAAAACATGGTCCGTGTAAAAAAAAAAAATCCGCATGGAATCGGCTCTTTGAACGAAAAATAAAAATACAAACAAGTCGATTTTGTCTCTTGTACATTTATGAATCTTCGAGTTTTGCGAAAATGTGTGTTTGATAATAATAATAATTAAAGAGAAATAAAATTTGAGACCATATGAGATTTCACCGAACACAAAGTCTTAGAGCCGGCTTTAAATACACGAGATTTAATATTAGATGTGATTGCATCGTTGAGTAATCGGTATAGAGGTTGGATGAAGTATTTTCGATCGTGATAGTTGACTGATGACACTATTGTTGTAAGAACAAAGTATTGATATGATGTTAGAAGAATTTTTATGAATCAATTATGAATTATTTAACGTCATGGTAATTTTTGCTGGTTTACCAGCATAATAATTCATGCTGAAACATAAATGACAAACATGGATTAATGGAATGTAGAAATGAGAGTTGAGCGACACTCCATCGTATTTCGTATATTTTGTAAGGGAATCTTCAAAAATTTCCTGAATTCCAGAAAATAGTCAATTTTTCGTTGATGCATGTAGTGTATGATTTATGACATCTATGAAATTGCTTTAATAATATTCTTTTAAATCACTTGCGAAATTATTTCAACAGTCAAATTGAATTTAACGATTAACTGTATTTTATACCACAAACATCGACACATCATTCCGAATCGTTCAAGCTGTTATCGAGTGGTCTATTGATACGTAACCATCATTTAGATTTCAGTCTTGACATACCCTCTAAATAGTAGATAAAAAGAAAACCCTTTCTGACGAAAATCTCCATGATGATAGGATCGACATTGCACGGTAGTAGAATAATTTGCTCTTTCAATTTCAACCGATTGATTAATGAATTATAATAGTTGTTAGTTTCATTCAATTGTTCTCATTTAATTGCATATAAAAATTGATGACTGTTGCCGTGACTTTGTGACTCCTTCTAGCACTTTAAGATGGATATAAATTATAATACTTCCGTGTTGTTATTAATTGTGGATTCCTGACGGTATATACAAATGCACAATCATTCTTTTAATCAAATGGATTTTCGCTGCTGCATCACTGTGTTATTCAATTAAGATACTCACGCGAAAGGTTACGATTACCAATTAGGCAGAAGTGCGATAATAAATTGCACTAATGTCTAAGAGTATATCTTATCTCATAGTAAATAAATCGAGACATTTGCTCTGAGCACATCTGTAATAAGTCACTATCAGTTTTTATTACTGTATACATATTCCTATGTCTACCATATAAACGCCTCCACTTTATATCCTATAAATACACATATTTATATTTTTTGCACAGGTTAGCAAACAACCTCCATGTTCACTATGAAAAAGGTCGAAAATAACATTCAATATCACAGACATTTATAAATATGTGATAAAAAAATTATAATTCAACAAATCAATCAATATAATTTACTGCACTCGGTTGATGAATTTAAAAATGAAGTAGGAAATTCAGAATTCATTAGTAAAATCGAATATTGTAAGTAAACCAATGAGAATAAATTGGGGACTTTTATTGATGGCATTCTGATTCACTTTTATCGAAATACAGTTGGCTTCCACGAACATTCCCCTCTCACATACAACGATTCGGTCATCACCCAATGCTTAGCGCAAATCCGTTCCAAGTAACTGCCAAGATAGTGGGGATTTTTTTTTTACTTGGGGGGGGAGCATAGGGGGAGAGATGAGAGACCAGTGCATTTCCTGCGAGCAATAGCCGCGAGGTCCTGCGCCCGTGTAATTGGCATCCTGTGGCTCCCTGTGTACCGTATGGTGGGGATCGCCCTATGTAAGCCCTCGGATTCTCTGGGTCCAGCCCATCCAGCATCGAGGAACGAACCAAGGACGCGAGTATTCGCACGGTTGTAGATCGGTCAACATTCGCGGTTTGAGCGTATTCTTTTTTCGAATTTTTGTCCGTACGGATGGTGGAATAATATCCTTACGCGAAGTTTTTGAATTCGATATAAGTTGACACTTCATACATGGAGGCTATGAAAACTCTATTTTTCTTCTTGGCCGTTTTCATAGTGGGCCTCGAAGCTGTGGAAACAAATCGAGGTCGTGTGAGATATGGTGGAAGACAGCTGCCAGATTTCAAACAAACCGAAGGTAAGTGACGATTGTTCAATCATTCTTTCGAAGTTTGGTGTTCATAAATATTCAGTGAGCGGAGATTGTATCAGTGAGATTCTGTAAACTTAGGAATTGTTGAGACAAATTTGTCATTTTGTGTTCAGATCCAGTGACAGAAGATCCATGGGAACATGCTGAAATTTTGAAATTAGATTCGGGTACAGAATCTTGGAATCCAGACTCAGACAGTGATGAAGTCTTAATTGAAAACAAACTGATAACAACTATGCCGCCTTTCCCGCCGTTCGCTTCGAATTTTGGCAGACAATATCCTGGTTTCCCGGGTGGTGATTTTGCTGAAATTCCGGGGCCCATCTATCCTGATGAGCCTAATCAGCCAGCACAGCCTGGACTACCTGGACAACCTGGACAACCAGGTCAGCCGGGTCAACCTGGTCAAAATGGACTGCCCGGCCAACCTGGGCAAGGCGGGCAGGGTGGTTTCCCTGGTCAACCTGGACAACCCGGTTCACCTGGGCAAGGTGGGCAGGGCACGGGTGGCTTCCCTGGTCAACCTGGACAGCCTGGTCAAAGTGGATATCCGAGTCAACCAGGTAGGCCAGGTCAACCGGGACAACCTGGGCAACCTGGGCAAGCTGGACAAAATGGACAAAGTGGATTCCCAGGGCAAAGTGGGCAGGGTGGTCAAGGTGGCTTCCCTGGTCAACCAGGTCAACCGGGACAGGGAGGACAAGGTGGGCAGGGTGGATTCACTGGTCAACCGGGACAAAATGGACAGAGTGGTTTCCCTGGTCAACCGGGACAACCAGGTCAGCCTGGACAGGGGGGACAAGGTGGACAAGGTGGATTCCCATTTTCCTGGCCAACCAGGTCAACCTGGAATGGGAGGATTCCCAAGCCAACCGGGTCGACCTGGACAGGGTGGATTTCCTGTTCAACCGGGACAAAATGGACAGAATGGTTTCCCTGGCCAACCAGGTCAGCCAGGTCAACCTGGACAGGGGGGACAAGGTGGACAAGGCGGATTCCCAGGTCAACCTGGGCAGAATGGACAGGGTGGTTTTCCTGGCCAACCAGGTCAACCTGGAATGGGAGGATTCCCAGGTCAACCGGGACAAAATGGACAGAGTGGTTTCCCTGGCCAACCAGGTCAACCAGGTCAGCCTGGACAGGGGGGACAAGGTGGTGGACAGGGGGGACAAGGTGGGCAAGGTGGATTCCCAGGTCAACCTGGGCAGAATGGACAAGATGGATTCCCAGGTCAACTTGGGCAAAATGGACAGGGTGGACTAGGTGGTTTTCCGGGTCAATCGGGTCAACCGGGTCAGGGAGGACAAGGTGGACAGGGTGGATTCCTTGGTCAACCAGGACAAAATGGACAGAGTGGTTTCCCTGGCCAACCAGGTCAACCAGGTCAGCCTGGACAGGGGGGACAAGGTGGACAAGGTGGATTCCCAGGTCAACCT